>VYZX01024630.1:77958-150140 GCA_013401335.1 Brachypteracias leptosomus
CCCCTCAACCATTTCCCCTTCTCTTCCTTTGAAGAGCGGTGCAGGTGCAAAAAGACAAAGCCCACGCTGACGACCTACCTGGCCAAGAACTACACCTACAGTAAGTACACGGGGGAAAATGCCAAAATGCTTCTCTTTGCCCATCCCACCCCTCTCTGTGCCCCCCACAAATTAAGCAGCTCCACACCAGACCCCACACGAGTGCGGTGTGAGGACACAGCTCCACCGTAGCCTTTCTAAGTGGGTTATTAGGACAACTAGTGTCCTCTTCCAAACCCCACAGTAGCAGCCCCTGCGCAAACGATGGTGTGTTTGTGGTGGGAGCAGGGAAATGTTGGTAACATGCACTGGGATCAACAGGTCGCTCTGTGGAAAGGGTCCTTGCTGCTGTAAAGGTCACTCTAATAAGAGCAATTACGTCTCAGCGTGAGCGTGGCCCTGTGCTGCTTGGCCAGCTCCTGCTTTCATCTGGCGGGGGGAATAACCAGAGCTTTAACACCTAAATAAAACTTGTAAATGGGGACGAAGCAAGCACAGCTTGATGGGGTCATAGAGGAGCTCCAAGGTAAAAAGTTATTGCTTAGAAATTCATATATTCTTTTACTTACTAGCCAGAGTTTCAGCCCGTGTGGAGTTGTCAGAGATTAATTGAATTTAAGGACAATTTGCACCATCCGTCCAAGAGTTGGATGATATTTTTATCATATTCTTTATGATGTTTTATGATAGTTCTATCATATTATTACGATAATATAATAAATGTTATCATATTATTATGATAATGCCATAGCTATTATCATGTTATTATGATAATATAATAGATGATAACATATTATTATGATAAGATCATAACTATTATCAAATTATTATGATAATAGCATAAATATTATAATGTTTATCATTCCCCCTTGGCTCCTTCCCTCTCAATTTTCTGATGCTGCGAGTCGGGAAGAACTCTAATTTAGATAAATACCTGATTAAATGTCTGTAATATCAATAGAAAACCCTATTGACTATAAACTGAACATGTGTTATCGTGGTCTTGTGCGCTTTTGGGGCTTTTTCTCAGATGACAGTTGTTTCTTCAAGGGCTGTATTTGGTTCTTATGCAATAGGATTATTATATCAATCAATCCCCATTTGTCTGGTATCAAATGAAAGTTAGTTTGTAGTTATTTGCTTCTTTGTTAGTACCGGGGAAAAAAAATCCAAACTCCAGTTTGGTGGGAATAATCAAGCTGAACATCTAACTTATACAGTCATAGAATGGTTTGGGTTGGAAGAGACCTTAAAGATCATCTCGTTCCAACTCCCCTGCCATGGGCAGGGACACCTCCCACTAGACCAGGTTGCTCTGAATTGTACACTTATTTTTGTCATGGCACTTTGGTGCCTTTATGCCATATATTCTTTTTATATAATTCCTTGATCCATCTCAGTATGACACAGTGACAGGTCCAGGTGGGACAATGAACTTGCACAGTTGTCTGATATATAGGATATAAAATGACTGCTCTGAACTGAAATACAGGTGTTAGCCACACAAATTCTGGTTCCAGGGACTTCAGAGGGAGTGATGTTTGAATAAAAACTGCAGGTTGGGGTCCAAAATTTAATTTCATTGAATTTACAAAATTGAGATTTTGATTTTGAGAGGTTGATTTTTATTCAGTCTCCTCTGAAATAGATGTGTTCAGATGGAAAATGAATTGAGACACAAGAGCAGATTGCAAGTAAAATCCATTTTTTCTGAAGTCTTGAAAAATAATATTTGCAGCCAAATAGCTGGTCAAAACTTGGTTTCAGTCTGACTTGAGAATGGATTGTGAGTCTCCAAAACTGAAATCCCTTGTGTTTTGTGGCTGTTACACAAGTTAGCACATAAAGCCCAGACTGCATTAAAATTGCTGGGCTCCTGTTTCCTTATCTGTGAAGTTTATTCAAAATATTTGTAGGTCCCTTTGAAAACTTTTCATCAGGGGCAGCATGGATGCAGGCTGCTCACCCTGTGGTACCTACACTGCTCATGCTTCCTTCAATGAGGAATATTATGATAATAGGACCCTTCCTATTTCGATATTTCCTAGAGACAAAGCCCTTAGTGTAAATTTTGTGCTTTATTTCTCTGATTTGGTCCTTCTCACAAGAGAGAAGGGGTGGAATGCTGTGGTAGGTACTGCCAGGGCTTGCAGGCACAAAGTTAGCCAGGGATCATCCTCAGAGCGATCTAGAGTCTCACCTTCTTGCATCCATGCAGATTTCCTCAATAATAGGTAAAAATATTAATATTTGTGTATTCAGAGCCAGAAGAACCTATTTCAGAGTCTGTGCTGTATGAGGATCTTAATATTGATGGATAATCCAAAGGCAAATGATGAAAAAAAATATAGACCAAGTAAATTAGAACAATCCTAAGGAAGAGTTGTTGACTACTTGTTCCAAACCTTCTCCTCTTTATTATAGTCAAGAAAAGACTTTAGTCCCTGGATGCAACCAGGAGGGAAATGATTTTCTTGTTGCAAAGCCTGATCTCACACTCAGTGAGGTAAACCCTTCACTACTTAATTGGAAGTAGCCAGATGTGGCTGCAGAACAGGTCCCGTTTGTGCGAGGGGTTGTTCCAATCCGAGTCAAAGGAGCTGCTTGTGTGTGATTCCAGGCGAGATCTCGGCCTGATCTGGCAGAGGTTTAAGCACATGTTGAATTTCACAGTTGTCAACAGCCCCACTGAAAACCAGGCTGGGATCAGGCCTCTGTTATTCTAAGCCACTGTGTGTGCCCACACATGAAGAAGTAGCTCCAGTTTCGCAGCCAAAACTACAGCTTTCAATCTAATTTGTTTTATTTAATTTTGAGATGTGTTTAAGCTTCCAAGGCTGTTCTCACACCCCTGTTTTTCTACCCACAGTCATTCACGCTAAGGTAAAGAACGTCGACAGAGGGAACTGCAACGAGATCACCACTGTGGTTGAAGTCAAAGACATACTCAAGTCCTCGATGCCAATTCCTCTGTCTCAAGTGCCTCTTCTCACAAATTCCTCCTGCCAGTGCCCACCTCTGCAGCCAAAGCAGGACGTGCTCATCATGTGCTACGAATGGCGCTCAAGGTGAGCCCTGGAGATGTGTTGTAGGACAGAAAGATGTTGTAGCAGCTGTGGTAGATGGGAAGGAGGACCAGCAAAGGTCCCTTTATGGTCATGTTTTGTGAGTTCTAGTTCTAGTTCTAGTAGTATTTGTGAGTTATAGTTAATATTACACCACTGATAGTTTTTCTGAAGATAACTCACACCTACATGTTTCAATATCCTTTGCAATTATCCTTTTCCACTTAATTGGTCTCAGCTCTGGGCCACGATGTGGTGGTTACAAAACCTGGCTCACCTCTGGAGCATGAACTCTGGTGGCATTAGGTGCTGTCAGCATTTTGCTTCATGCATCGTGCAGCAGTTCAGGCATCTCCAGCTGTTCAGGAGTGTTTCTCCAGGACTGCTTTCTCCAGAGCTGCTTGATGTGGGACAAGCCCAGTGGTGGCTGTAGATGCTGGTCCATGTTGGCAGGACCACATGGAAAGCATAGTTCTGCCTCACCAACCCCAGGGGAGGGGACAGGAGATGATACACATCTGTCTGCAGAGCTTCTGGAGGCAGAGCCAGGCCTTCTCCACCAGCCTACCCATACCTCGGACCGGTGCCATCAGGGAGATGTTTCTGATCCCACAGCTGTACTGGGACCAGCCAAAGCTGCAGCCATTGGAGCTTTGGCTCCCGGATGGCAGATGAAAAGTAAATACTCTCAGCTTGCCAGTGCTGCTGTATGATTAAAAGACAAAACAACACTAACTCTACCAGACCCGTTCATCTGGCAGTCAGCCTAGCCCCAGGCATGGAAGGAAATCCCACATGCTGCTCTGGAGGGGAGGGAGTGGAGAATCACAGCTCCCTTTTCCCTCTGGGTCCTTGAGGCAGAAGGGGACATCCCATCCCTGTTACCAGTGAGTGCCAGTAGCAGCAGAAGCCAGCAGGACAGGTGGTGGTGTGCTAGGTGTGTGTGTGCCTGTGGGTCAGAGCTAAGGCTGCTGTAAAACGTGCAGCTCCAGTGATGTGACTGTTCATTGATTGTGTGCACTTGTAAGGACCATAGAACATCTACGAGCAGAACCTGATGGGCCATATCCATGTTTCCAATGAATTTTATGTTGGTATTTTAAAAGCATTTTATGGGTGTTTCTACAAGTTGCCACCTGATACCTTATTACCTCAGCTTTATTTTTTGTGAGCTAAGAGGCACAGTATTTTGTGATTACACAGCACCTTGTCCCTCCAGGTCTGGAAATACTTCACAAAGATCATTTTAGAGCCCTCTGCTTTGTGTTAGCCACTTCAGGGGTACATGCTCTGAGTCACACAGAAGGACCACCACCAAGATTGTGACCGAGGAGCTCTGAGCTGCAGAGCTTTGTTGGAGCAGACCCTCCAGAAGCTGTCAGGAAGGAGAGCTTTCCAAAGAGAAAGATCTCCATCTGCTTCTCCATTACTACGGAAAAACACACCATTCACTAAATATTTTGTGCTGGTTTTTAAAGGTCACTGAGGTTTTTAATTTCGTATAGTGTACTAAAATGGATTTGAAAAAGAAACATCAACTATTATATGAGTTTCCTGTTGAACTCAGTGGCATGCAAACAGAAGGTTTTGAGTTACAGCAGCTCTTAAAAATGCCAGAAGCAAATGGGTAGAAGTTGTGTCTCTGCTGAAGTCAATGGCAAAGACAGGAGGATGAGGGGTAATGGCTTTAAACTGGAAGAGGGTAGATCTAGATTAGAAATTAGGAAGAAGTTTTTCCCTGTGAGGGTGGTGAGACACTAGAACAGGTTGCCCAGGGAAGTTGTGGATGCTCCATCACTGGATGTGTTCAAGGCCAGGTTGGATGGGACTTGGAGCAACCTGGTCTGGTGGGAGGTGTCCCTGCCCATGGCAGGGGGGTTGGAACTGGATGATCTTTAAGATCTCTTCCAACCCAAACCATTCTATGATTGCCCATCTGTAGGGTTAGGGTCTCACTCAGTAATTTGACCTGAAGAGAAGCTGCATCAGATGTACACCATGTGGCTTAATTTGTCAGGATGTGACCTTAGCTTCAATCCTGTATGTTCATTCTCTTGGAACACAATACACATTCTCAGATGTGTATTGTGTTGGTTTTGATTCTGCAGGGCTTGTACTCACTGTTGTCCTTTTATGTGTGGGCCAAGTGGATCTCCAGTGGCTAACAGCTACGAGTGGCAGCATTTTGTACTCTTCTGGAACTCTTTTGGTGTCTCCAGCCAACACTAACATCTGAGTAAAACCTTTAAGAATTAGGGAAATGTTATTAGGGTATGTTATGGCCCAGTATCTCAAAAAAAAAAAAAAAAGAAGGAATGAAAAGAAGAAAAAAAAGTTAAAATAATTAAATAGTTAGCAGTAGAGGAGACAGAATTTCAAGCATCCCTGGAAAATAGTTGTTTCTAGGTCTAGGTTGGGACTTAGAAGATGTGACATCAGACTGCTTTAGAATAAACTATTTTAGAAGCTGTTCAAGGCATATACATTTAGTACTTACATTTTATAACACCAGTATTTTCACACAGGAGCAAGCCTGATTTCATTGGCAGGCAAATACCACTGCTCATCTTCCAAATTCCCTTTAAAAAACTCATTGAGTAGTTACCTGTAGGAAATATTTAATACATAATACTGGCCTCATGCAATTATAGGTAGAAATGGAGGTGATTCTAAGCAATCAGATAATTTTAAATTCAGAAATAAAATATGTTCATTTAAACTACCCTTCTGCACACAAACATATGGTGAGCATAAGTGAAAATATATGTGTATATATATTAAAGCAGTTTCATGGGATGTTCCTCAACCCATCACTTTTTGTTAGTGGTGATCAAAACAGGACAATTTTCCTCTGCAGAAAAGCTGCAGGTGAGGAAAAAAGGCTCTAAATGTTTTCTCAAATATTGGCCAAGTGCTGCAGTTTTGACTCTAAAATCTGATTTCTTTTGAAGCCTATTTTCTGTTTTTACAGAGTTTTGGATAGAATTTCATAAGTATCAATTTAAGCATGTAAAAGTCCATTAGAAAGCATTTAGAAATGAGAAAAATATTCATCTGCCTCTCATCTTGTACTCAAAAACTGTCAACTGCTGGTTCATTTCAGCCTCAGTTTGTGCTAAATCACCTGGAATGGCATCTCAGGAATCAAAATAGGAATTGTCTATAACCTGTGTTTGTTTCTTAATTTTCAGGTTGATGCTTCTTGATGGGTGTCTAGTTGAAAAATGGAAGGATCAATTAAACAAAAGATTTAAGGTAAATGCAACCAAAGAAAAGAATGCTGATGTTCTTGATAAAATTAAATGCTTTTGTTCTACTTATTACTATTTTTGTTCTTTATTACTATTACTGTTCTACTTCAGCATTGAATCATTTGCTTGACTTTCAGATCTCTGTAGCACATGTTGTATTTTAGAGGCCTCCTCACACTGTTTTGTCATTTCTAATCATGTCTTGAAACCTGTTTGGACGTTCATTTCCAGACTGTCAAGCATGACTGCCAAACAAAATACTTCTCAAAGCATGTGCCATTCACTCTGATAATTAATAACTTCCTAAATTAAATCCTCATTTAAACATCTTTGAGTGGGACACATCTAAATGCCTGCTGATAGTTTTTGGTTTATAAAGATGCATCGAATGACCCTGCACTTCTCCTGCTCCTGCTCTTATCACTGCTCTTATCAAAGCCCCTGCCTTTGGGAGTTTCAGAAGAGAAAGTTCACTAAGAGAGGGGAGAGGTGAGACCCTTTCCAGCTCCTACTATCTACCTCGCTTGCCTAAAATCAGTATTTCTGTTCCTGGAGGTGAAAGGCTAAAGCCTGTGCTGCAGTGTTGTGTGTCTCTCCATATTTTGGGCCACCTAACCACTGTAAAAACCTGTTTTCTAATCATTGCACCTTTGGGTTTGGAGGTCTGACAGCTGCTCTCTTTGGTGGGCTTATTGGTTTAATTGGTTTTCAAAATTTCTTGGGGGTGCTGCTGAATAAAGCTGCAGGTGTTTTATTCACAACTGTCCCATTGCAACTCCTAACACTGTGATTCCAGTGGTCATCTCCCTTGTGTGTCTTTAGCATAAGCTCTTTCATGGCCAGTCCTCTCCACCCCAGGGAAAAGCAGGAGGAGAATGTAAATGCCACCTTCCCTTGTAGCTGTGTGTTTAAATATATATTGTGAAAGGATAGTCTGCTTTCTGCAGAGTTTTCTGGGGAAAAGTCGAGCAGCATGATCAGTAAGACAGCAAAGAAAGAGCTGGCAAAGGAGTCCCGGTGTGCAGAGCCTGTCTTTTTGATGGCATGGTGGATTTTGGGTGGATTTCTGAAGAGGTGTGAGATGTGCACTCACATGCAGCATGCAGATGAGATGTGTAGTTGTTGTTTTCATCTCCTGATATCATGGAAATTCACCAACCCAAGAACACATGGCAGGTTCCTCCAGCAGGTACGCTGAGCTCCATGGCCCTGTGGGACAGAGCACAGCACAGTTAAAAGCAGCACTAGAATCAGTAGTTTTAACATAATTACCTATGATTATGTCCTTCTCTAACTCTTTGTCTTCTGCATTTCCACAGAGGTGGGAACAGAGGCTGCAAGAACAAAAGCTGCGAACAGCCCGCAGCAAGAACCAGAACGCGGGACGCAGTGGTGCCCCCAAACCACCAACCAAGACCACCAACCCGCTGGTCAGTGGCCCCAAAAAAGCCATCAAAACAAGAAATGGCCAGAAAGAAACCAACCCTAAGAAAGTATGAGTGTGAAACTTCCAAAAGGAAAGACTTTTCCCCTGGGATGAGGGTCACCATCTGGCTTGGTCGGCGTGTTTTATTGACCCAGAACTCCTTGACCTGGAAACTCACGGTGGTTTCTACATAAGACATTTTTGCTGCACTTTAATTGTCAAAGGTTTGCTTTTCCTTCCAAGCCACCGCAAGCCATAGAGTGTAGGTCTGCACTAATATGTCATAGGCATATTCAGGCTGACTGAACTTTCTCTTAGGGCTCTGATTTGCAATTCTAGATAGATCCAGCCTTGGCTGCCAGAGGTTTTAACTCCTCCTGCTGGTTACCTGCCCTGCTTCCCTGCCAGAGGTTGGAGAGCTGAAGGGTCTAGAGTATGAATCTTGTGAGGAGCAGCTGAGGGTTGTTGAGCCTGGAGAAAAGGAGGCTCAGGGGAGACCTTCTTGCTCTCAACAACTCCCTGAAAGGAGGTTGGAGCGAGGTGAGGTTGGTCTTTTCTGCCAAGTAACAAGGAGATAGGACAAGAGGAAATGGCCTCGAGTTGCGCGAGGGGAAGTTTAGGTTGGATATTTGGAAAAATTCCTTCACAGAAAGGGTTGTCAAGATCTGGCTCAGGCTGCCCAGGGCAGGGGTGGAGTCCCCAGCCCTGGAGGGGTTTCAAAGCTGTTGAGATGTGGTGCTGAGGGACGTGGTTTAGTGGTGCCCTGGGAGTGCTGGGTTAATGGTTGGACTCAATGATCTTAGAGGTCTTCTTCAACCTAAACAGTTCTACGGGGCATCTCTTCTCTCCTCAGAATGTTCACCAAAGTAGTAGTTGGTGAGTTAGCCTGCAAATTAGTCTGGTGAGCTGAGAACCATGATGGCTGAGGAGCAGCAGAGGGATGGTAACCTCTGGCAGACACCTCGGGCAGCATCTACTGCAGCTGCTGGAGCTGAATCTATCTGCTCTTTGGAATCACAGCCCTTGTTCAAAGTGTTCCAAAGCATAATTTACCAATAAGCACCTGGGTATGCATTATGTGATTATTTTTATGTGTGCCAAAAATGCGCTTAGAGGGTTAGAACTTGATCTTGGGGGGTTGTGTAGCAAAAATGCCTTGAAAGCAGACATTTCATTTTTTTATTGTACTTCAGGCTGGCTTCTGTTGTTATCATTTCAAATGTATTTAAGCATCTAATTGAAAAATCAGTATTTTCTAAAAGGACAGATTAAAGTGAAGCAGATCTGTAGAATTCTTAGAAAGTACCACGTTTGCTGTAAGATAGCTTTGTTATGAAAGCTGAAATAGAAGCATTATTCTGAGCATAACTGATAGCTATTGTACAGCAGGAGGGAGAAGATAGGGCTTCATGGGGCTCAGTGGTCATTTGGATCTTTTTTTTATCATTTGACACCATATTTCTAAACTTTTCTCTAATATCAAATAAGTAAATATATGAAGAAGGCTTGTCCCCATTCATGAACTTCTCAAAACAGCTGCTTATTGTCAGTTTTGCTGATCAGAAGGTAAAATTTACCCTCCAAAGCATCACAGGCAAAGCAGGTACTTTGATTTATGGGCTAAATTTTACAGACTTAGCGCTTGCCATGTGATATTCAAATAGCAAAGGTGATATAAATCCAATTGATGTAACTCTAGGATCACCTACTTCAGTGTCATAAGAGCTCTTGATAGACATCTGAGAGACCTTCAAGAATTCCTGCAGCAGAACTAAGGACTAGACTTGGCAATTCTGGTATCTGTAAAACCAAATGAGCATTTCTAAAATAAAGTGAGCATTTTTAAAACAAAATGAGCATTTCTAAACTAAAATATCAGAAATACCTACAGGTCTAAGTAGAGAGGGTCTACCTTAGAAGAAAAAAAAAGATGATTTCTGTGTAGGTTAACATAAGGAGTTGAAATTGGTCATGTCAGCATATTGATCTTTGTCATTACAAGAATTCCAATGGAATTTGCATGTGTGAAATTCAAGGCAGAATATGCTGGAGTGAGTTTGGTAGGAACAATAATATCCTTGGTAATATGTTAATGCAAGCTGAAGATATAGATGCCAAATTAGAATGCTTAAAACAAAGGTGTTACAGAAAAAAAATGGAATAACAGCATATAGGGTAGTTCAGGGAGGAAAAACCCCAGCTCTATGGGATAACTGGTTGAGTTTTGAGCAGGTGGTTAAAATGTGCAGCAGTCAGCATTTGAGTGCAGCCCTTCCTGCTAAATCCCAGCAGAGGCAGAACTTTATCTCCACAGCACATCTGCAGAATTAGAGCCAAGATTCAATCCAGGTGCCAGGAGTGCTGAGCATATATTGCATCTGTTGACTTTAGTGGGAATTATGTGTGTTTGACATCTCTAGAAAAAACAGACCACAAACTTAGGTGCCTAAATACAGACTACAGGTGAAATCCTAATCCTGTCTGATGAGATGGAAAAAATGAAATCAAAGGAGGCAGAATTTCCCTGCAGGTGACTAAATGAGGTGAGTTTGAAAATGCTGACTTAAGTAAACATGACTGGAAAGCTTCTAAAATAAATTTATCTGCTGTGTAGTGGGAGTTCTTGAGCTTTGATTGATCCCGATTTAAAAGTACCCCAATAAACATGTGTAAGGTTGGCTATTAAAAATGAACAACAGTCCTATCAAAGTGATGCTGAAGTAACAAATACCAAGGTTGTGATATTTCAAATTTAACCTGTTTTATTGTGAACATTGTCAAGGGTGGTGTTTGTTGAATGAAACCCTTGGAAGGGCTGGCTGGACTGTGTAGCAGCATTCTATATTATTTTACAGCCATTAAAATCAAACTTTTAAGTTGTTTTTGTATCAGAGGGAAAAAATGTGCAAATTATTTTCTGCAGAGAATTGTCCCCATTCCTTCTGTAAGTTACTGTTGTTGGACTGAGGATTCCAGTATGTTGGAATAAACTTTGATGCGCCAAGCCCAGTGTTTCCAAACTCCTTGACATTTTTATGTGTGCTTCATGCTAACTTTCATTCTGATATGGTAAAAAGAAGAAGAAATGGCAATATAACAAAAAGCAGGGGGTCTCATCATACAAAGAGCAGGGGGGATGAATGAGCAAGGTGGTTTGTTTTCCCAAATCCATTTTTTTGCTACTTTTTAAGAAGTTGTGGGTCAACCTGACTCAACACTAATGTGTCATTTTGAAAATCCCTTAATTATTAACTCCCTGTGACATCAAATGCTGTCTGAATACAGACCCAGGACATTCCCATCTCCTTGTGAAGGCATGAAGCAGATGTTGGGGTGTTGGAGCAGGCAAATGGATCCTCTCACTGCTTCTGCTCCCCAGTGTGTGATAAAAAGTCAGACTCACCTCTCCTCATGCACATCCACAGCCAAGTGTGGTCATGTCTATTAATGCACCCCAATACCAGAGTCAGGAAATCTCCATTTAGCAGAGCAGGTGAATAGTTTGCTGATGGGTGAAAGTCATTATTGTACCTACTCACAGATGAAAAATTCCGGCCAAAACTTGAAGTGTCAAATGTTTTCTCTTCAGTGTTGCAGCTGCCTTCCTGCTGAGGGGCTTGGCATTTTTTTCATATAAAATAAAAATTGCCTGGAACACCCAACAGATGTTTCTAGTGCGTTTCTTACTCCCTCCCACACACATGTGCCCAGTTTAGTAAGAAGTGCCATTGAATATTTTCACTAAATGTTCTAACCTCAGTTCCAAAAGAACGAAACCTGAAAAAATATTGACTCTAATTGTGAATAATTGGTACCGGTTTAGAAGCCCACTGTAAATGCAAATCAGAACTTTTTTTATGGATTATATTTTTAAAAATAACCAACATAAACCCCTCTCTAAGGAGACCTGAATGACCCGGTCATTTCAATTCAATTCAGTGTTGCAATGTTCTTACTTGAGTCCAGTCATTGCATAGAACTGAGAAACACTTCCTGGACAAATAAAAAAAGAAAAAAATCCAGTCCAAAATACTCAAACAGCTCCTAAATTATTTTATGCAGCTTTGTAACCTAAATGCCAAATGAATGAAACCTGGAAAAATATTTACTCTGATTATGCACAACCGACACACGTTTTTTGGTTGTGCTTAGCAGTTGAATGTAAATGCACAGCTGAAAACCTTCCCTCAACCAGATTTTTCTGGTCAACCACATCAGCTCCAACTGATCTTGTAAATAAATATGAAACCATCGATACGGGCCAGCAAACATTCAAAATTCTGTTTCCATTTATAGTAAAAAGACCTGTAACTTGAAAGTTATTAATTTCTATAGAAGTACATTACCTTTAATTAGAACTAGTCAAGGCTCTGTGGAAAAATGACATTTAATTTCAATTGCTGACACTATATTTCCTGTAACATTGCAGAAATTAATCACCAGCCTTACTGGAAGGTGAAGCAGGATCTTGAATTTATATGTTTGATATGCAGTAAATTCAGGGGCTTCCAGATATTAACATCAGCCTGGCTCCTGCTGTTGCTGCTGAAAGGCCTGTGGATAAACCAGTATGGCAATAAGCACAAAGGAGAACATCTGGGAGGGAGGACACCATGCTCCTGTTCTCTAGATGAGAAAATAAAGATCAAAACCCAGAAGTACATGAAATACATCTATATTACAGATAGAAGGTTAATGGATGCATCAGAGGGATCAAGAGATGTCCCAAACAGACCAACACCGTAAGTGTTTTAATTCCTTCTGGCTACAGTGTGATGAAAAAACTAGTTTGTAGCTACTCAGAGCCCATCAGTACTTCTCCTTGGAGCAAAGCTTAAGGTTTGCCAAGCGAATTGTTTGCTGGATTAAGTGAGTAGAGACTTGCAAGGTCTGACTTGCCAGCAGAGCTCTTGTGGCAACCAAAGGGAAGGAAGAACAGCGGCAGTGGTACCCGACCACAGGCTGATTGACTCCATCTTCCTGGCGGGGAAAAAAGCTTTTCCCCCCACTTCTCCTGTTTCATTATGCAGTAGTTCAGTGCAAATACTCATTACAATCAGACATACTAATTCCTCTTAAACAGTATTTTGTGATTCAGAACCAGCTTGTTTACCGTTCTAAACCAAAATAGATCTTTAATATAGTCTTAGCGTCAGATTATGATTTGATTAAAGTTCCTAAACAAGGAAATCTGTGGTCTGCTGTACAAATAAACATGCCCTGTGGTTCCATTTCTCTCCTGCTGGGACAAAAATCAGAAGAATAATTATGTTATCTTTTGTTAGTGTTGGAAGAATTTCCATCACATCCCTGCACCACCTAATTCTACGCTGAACCACGAGGTATTTTCTAAATAAACGGTCTTGAAGGTCACATTCTCTTTTGATCTGGCATTTAGATATGAGATAAAAGGACAGAGTCAGACTTTCTGTAAGATTTGTAAGCAGAAGGAGTCGTGTTAATTTAATTGCAAGACGATTTTCATCTGGGAGACTCAACGGAGTTTATGTTGGAACACATCCCTCCTGACTCTATAAATGCTGAGCCCATCACAAGTGATCAAATTCTTAAAAATTGCCTCTGTGTCTATGTCACAGGATTATAAAATTCAAAGAAGAGTGGACGGCAGCCTAAATTATGTGTCCAGTACCCAAGTGTTGAGTTAAACTTTTAAAAAGACAAAGTAATCTCTGAAAATATTGACATTATTTCCATTACAAAGCTTATGCATGACTTTTTGGAAGTCTTTATCTCAAAGATACAAAACCTTTGTGAATCTGAAACTCTTCACCAGCTGACCAAAAGAGTGAGTTTTCTTGTTTTGAAGTGTATCTCTTAAATTCCTCCTTTCCAAAGCTGCTAAAGACACTGAAGTCAAGAAGGTGAAGAAAATAAGCATTAATAAATTGGATGTTCCCACATTTCAATTTGGATTTGGATGCAACATGAAGAAAAAACATCATAGGTCTACACATAATATTTCAATGTATTCATTTTAACCAAGCACAAAACAGGGATTATAATTGTCAGACGTGAATATACGAACCCAAATCAATAGAATCCTTCAACATATAATAGTTGAACCAAAGCGAAAAAAACATTATATTGATTAAGTGTAATGGAGGATGAAGAATGTTGGTTAAACAAGCAATAACATAATATATAAAGTTCTATCACACTCAAACAGGCAGAGCTACTGTATCCCCACAGGTAACTGAAATTTCTAAGACCAGTGCAACAAATGATCCACAGTATTCAAAACCTGTGTGTGATATTGGTCAAGCTGTTTCATTGTGAACTTTCAGCAAAAGTTTCATGACTTTTAGTAAGGCATAAACATATCTCACTCTTTTCAGCATTTCTACTTTTGTCAAAAAATAATTCCAACTGGTGGAGAAGCCACTAACTCTAGCAAAGGAAATGAGCTGAATTGATGTGTCTAAAACCAGCCCACTCAGACCTTTCCTAAGGCTGCTTCTTGGTTTGAAGTTCAACGTGCCAGCACCCAAAAGACCCAGAGTGCTGAAATAATGCCAGGAAGAACAGTTTTAATGGGTTTTTGAAGTGAAAAACAAGCCAAAGAACATACAGGAGTCCTGAATATGCTTCTCAGAACTCAACTCACCGAGGTGACATATAAAACCTGCACTATTCACAACTTCCTACAGGCCAGCGAGCCTCAAGTAGAGTTTATGGCAGCAAAGCAGCTGTAGGTGAAAATGGGCCACCAGGAAAATGCTCAGTCCAACTTCTGCTGGAGGAATGTCTACAATAACAAACGCCCCATCACAACAGCAATATTTGTCAGGAAGCTCTTTAGAACAGCTACTTGAACTAAATACAATAGGAACAACAAAGGAAGAGTGAGAAAAACTCCATTCTTTCTGGACTTTGCACTTATAATCAATGTTGTAAGTAAATTGCTTTAGCTGAATGCCATTCTTTAGTGTCTCAACCTTCAACAGAATCAGAAAAGTGAGAATCTATCAGCTACAGAAGAATATTTGTGCCCATGAAGGCCAGCCAGGTTAGGCTGAGACAGGATACAAATTCACATCCCAATGGACCTGCCATTAATAGTGTTTTAAGGACCTTCCTTAACCCTGTCTTTTTAAAGGTACTTATATACAAACCACTTTAGACTCCTGAAACTACTGGAAAGGCATAAAGCTGTTAAAGTAATGCAAGAAAAACTATCTACTAAGCATAACATAAAGAAATCATTACTAACATCAACAATCATTCCTAACATCAAACTTCTAGCAGATATTTCTTGGTACATTGAAATACTTTGCAAAGTTGATAAGAAAAAAGTGGCTGATAAAATCTGGATGGAGTATGAAGGAAAATATGTGTATATATAGCCTTAAATAAATGTCTGGGTAGACAAATGCTTCTAATGCCACAAATATCCATTTTCAGAGATTGCACCTTAATTTTTCAGTCTATATCAATCTCTCCAAACACACACTCGATGCTTTTCAGTGCATGTTCTATATTAGATGATCCATGAACAGCATTAGACAAAATATCTTGTGCAAACTGAGCTCGAATTGATTCAGGAGAGGTCTCTTTTGCCAGTTCTGGATCAGTTGGACCCATCAGTTGCCTCCACTCCTCCACAGCATTTTGCTTTGTTAAGACCATTACCACCGAGGGGCCCCTGGAAAATAAGGAAGCTCTTGCACTATTCTGAGAGTCAGACTCAGCTTTGGCTTCAGAGGTGCCACCAAGAGCTGTGAGGATCATTACACTACCTGCATTTTGTTAAACTGTTTAAATTTTAATTTGTTTTTTCTGTTTTGTTTAAGGCAATAGCCAAAAGGATTATGATGATCAGCTATTTGGATTTGGATCTTATGTCCTAAGAAGATTCTCATCCAATAATTTCTGAAGCAAGACCCATACTATTTTATCAACAGTCTTAATAACAATACTATAAGGAAGTTCTATGTGGAAAGAACAAACAGCCATATAATAATATTATAAGGAAGTTCTACATGAAGAACAAGGTTCCCATCAGAAATTAGGGTGGGTTTTTTGAGGAAAAAAATCCAAAATAATTGTCACTATCCATAAGTTTGGAAAGAATTTTAAGTCTTCCTTTTAAAGGAAGTTCTAAGAAGCCACTAAACTTGCCAGAAAGAGTGAGAGAGTGTGAAACCCTCAGCCCACTTTGGATGTAGCTTGTCTTGTTGGCACTGTAAATACAAAGCTTGATGTATATTTACATATCTCAATATTGTATAACAAGACACTTACGAAGTCATGCAATTCACCAGCTGCTCAAAAAAGGGTTTTCCTTTGTGGTCACCATACATCTGTGCAGCCATTTCCCGAGTTAAAGCTTCTTCTTTAATCTTTGAGATGGTAAATCCAGCATCCTTCACTTTTCTCATAATGTCATCTAGGAGATCAGCAAGCAAAGAATAGTTCAAGTGCAAAAGAGATTTTAAAGTTTAGATGAAAAAAGAACCATAAACTTCAAAAGTTTCAGAAAATACTAGTTGCCTTTTTAAAAAAAAAAAAATCAGAAATACCTATTAAAATTCCACTTCCAACATCAAACAATCCTGTACAACACAACAAACACTTCAACACTCTTCTGAAATACATAGAAACCATTTCTCTGCATGGAAAAAAATATTTCAGAGAATAAAAAAAATGCAACTGACATCACAGAATCACAGACTGGTAGGGGTTGGAAGGGACCTCTGCAGATCATCTTGCCCAACCTCTCTGCTCCAGCAGGTCACCCAGAGCAGGGTACCCAGGATGGCATCTAGGAAGGTTTGGAATCTCTCCAGAGAAGGACACTCCACAACCTCTTTGGGCATCTTCGCAGCAAAGAAGTTTTTCATCATGTTCAGATGGAAACTCCTGGGTTCCAGTTTGTGCCCATTGCCCCTTGTCCTGTCACTGGGTACCACTGAAAAGAGTCTGGCCCCGTTCTCTTGGCCCCCACCCTTTAGATATTGATCAGCATTGGTAGGATCCCTGACCTGCATGATCTACTGCAGTGTACACTGCTAATATTTTGTAGAAATTACCTCAGTAGACATAGTCTGTACTTTCTAGATCACTCACCTTTGTGTTTCTTAGCAGCATCAGGTTTAATTAATGCCAAAGTGTGCTCCTGAGGGAAGAAGAACTCCAATTCCTTCTGAGCTTCATAGGGTGTAGAACTCCCATGGAGCTGACTAATAGGTATGTTGTCCACTGCATATTGTGCACGTAGACTAAGAGGCATTAAAAGAGTGAATTTAAAGGAAAGGCCATTTTGAGCTTTAACCATGACTAGCCTTAATCTAGTGACTATAAATTAATCTTTGTCTGGCAACTTAGGTGCTTGATGATCTCATTGTAGGAGTAGGAAGCCTTCCTTGTCTACAAAAAGCACAATTAACTTTTTAATTAACCACCTGAAGTATGAACACGTTCCCTCCCAACTCTCATTTTCTTATATTTCCAAGATAACACTATTTTTTCTTAATGAAACATCACTTCTGTCAACACCAGGCAGGGTGGTACCACAGCAGTTTCTTAAAACAGTTCAATAAGAAGGTAAAATGAAGATATTCATTTATAAAATGTGTAGGAGAAACTTAATCATATATAAAATATTCTATGGATGCAAAGTTTTCATTAAGCTGAGAAAATAAGCATCTATTCTAAAAAATAATGGTGCACTCTCAAGAAAACAAAAAATAATGAGATTTTACCATTATTTTTTCTCTGACTCAAGAGATCTCCTTTTGCTTCACTACCCTTTTTTAAACTCAGCTTTTCTTTCTGTTTAGCAGCTATTATTTCTCAAAAAATGCTGTAGTTTCTATGCGTAAGACAATACTTCTCCTAAGAAAAGCCTAACTGCAGAAATATATCTCAGTTTCCAGATGATGGCACTAAAGCTACACCAGTTGGAACGTGGTATTTCTGGAGATGAGGAATGTGAAATGAAATGGGGAGCTGTGAGTGATGGTTTTCTATTGCAAGTATTACCTGTTTGGATTCTCCTTCTTAGCCTCCTCAACAGTCTTTGGGCCTAATAAATCTCTCCAGTGTGATATAGCATTTTCTCGTATCAGAGCAAGTACAAGAGTTGGACCACTGTAAAATGGGAGAACTGGCTTTTACAAAAACTCTGTGTTTTGTAAGAGTAATTACATTGTATATACTCCAAGCTAGAAAAATGAGCCCTAGTATTGGAGGGTTTTAAAGCTGATCTCTGTTTAAACAGCTACTGTCTAATAATACCTCATGGGGCTTAAACAGGAATTTAAATGTCAAAGTTACTCTATGTTACCACAATGAAGATGTTATAGAATTGGGCTATGTCTTTACTATGAGACATAAAAGTGCTGATCAGCTGCCAAGTTTTCATCCCAGCCATATCACAACTTCTTATCAAGACAATATCCAAACATGACTTGTTTTTCCTCCCTAAGGAATCCAGCTTGCAGCCTGGATGAAGATTTCAGAGCTCTCCTACAGACAACTTGAGAGCAGCCTCCCAGAGCAGAGCTCAACTGGTTTCACACAAATCAATGAAATGCCCCCTGACTTTGACATCATACATACAGAGATATGGAGCAGCTAGTAATTTTTAAAAACCTTGTTTATTTATCTGCTATACTTTGGAGTGGTCTCATCTGCAGCTGTCTGATCCTCTTGGAGTTTTACTAACCTCTCAGACACATGGGTATCTTGTAGCCATGTGTTACTGAGGCTAATTATCCATTGTGAAAATTGCAGTCTTATTTATAGATCCACATTCTCATTTTTCATTCAACATACCTGGTCATTTGCTCTAGAAGGACTGGGAAGTAATCTTGATTTTCATACTCTTTGTAAAATTCACGTACTTGTTCTTCAGACAGAGTTATTTCTTTCTTCATTGCTATTTCAAAGCCATCGTCCTTTATTCTTTGCATGATAGAATCTGTTTAATATATTGAAATAATGCTAAATTGCTATCTATTCATTAATTCTCACACTTGTGAAGAAATGGCATGGACTTTCCAATCATAACATTACATTTTTGCAGGTGAATTAATTTCCTAACTGAAGGATAGAAAACTAATTTAAAGCAACTGCTAGAGACCTTCAGTAGTTGCCTGGACACTCAGAAAGCTGATGCTCACCTTCTTAATGCTTTCTCTCACTTTAGAAACCTCAGTAGGAATTCCAGGCTGAGAAATATGATGGTTTATTATCACCAAAAGAAAGTCTGAGGATTTTGAATAGATGGGTACTCATTTAACTGAGCCTTACAAAGCCACATGCACAAGTAAGCAGTATTTGGCACGTGTTAAAATGACTATAATTACCTACATGTGGACTGGAGAACTGCTGCTCTAAGCAACATACTAGATATCAATCAAGAAAATAAATATACAAGCAGAGGTCAAAATTGTAGTCTTTCAGAGCTCTGTGTATAGGTTATTTCAAGTACAGAGATTCTCAAGTTAGAAAAAAAAAAGCTATCTAAAATCTAGAAAGAAATGCACATATATGCCTGAGAAGAAAAGTAAACTTGCTTGTGGATGGAGCTTCTTGCTAGTGGGGTCATTTTTAAAATTTATTCTGTATAAATGCTGCCTGTAGAGACCTGCCCTTGTCTTACACAGCATCCTGGGTCAGACCTTGGACCTGCCATTCAAGAATAATATCAGCTCCTTTGTTATGGTGGTAAGTATGATCCCTTACACTATCCTTTGAAAATGATAACTTCTCTGAGATGTCTTCTAGGAACATTCCACTCAAAACATACAAGCTAAAGATGTTCTTGAAAAAGGAACAAAAGAGCATTGACATTTGCATTCTCAAGATATCAAAACCATTAATCACATAAGTTTTTCCTGACAAAGATTGCTGTTGGCTTAATGCTGGGGAAAAATATAACCTCAGAACATTTTGTTAATAGGCTTAGAATTTTTAAAATTCAAGATATGAGACTTTTTATACACTCTAGATAAGAAATGGAGTTATTAACACTTACTTCGTCTTTCCTTTAAGAGAGAAGGTCTAATTAAGGCCAAAGTCTTTTCAACATTTTGGTCTGCCTTGTTTATATGAAAATTTGGGAAAAAGAAGGCAAGTTGTCTGCTGGCATCTTCTACACTGTCTTGCACATCACAGAGATTTAATATGCTCTCAGTTTCCACCATTCCCAGCCTAACGAGACACAAAGTAATATAGTAAAGTCCCTGCATGCACTGTGTTAACAGTTGACTTCTTGAAGGTGTATTTTCTTAAAGCTTAGTGGAATGTAAGAACAGAATGCCAAAGTAAGTTTTTATTAAATTCAGATTCATGACTAAAGTGATGCTCCTGAGAAGAGAATTATTAATCTCCTCAAGAAGTGCCTTGTCATGTGCTGTGAGAGAGAATTCTCAGCCGTGCAGCTTTTCTGACTCTCCTCTAGCTTGTTCAAAATAGTGTCTCTGTTTCACTAGATGGAATTACTACTGACAAGTGTACAGTGCATAATGAATGATCAATAAGAGGATTGTGCTTATTTCATGTGCAGCATGATCATAAAAAATGATGGCACTACAGAATTGTCTTTAACAGAGACACTTCTTGTTATTTGCCTGTATTCCCAAGGTTTATTTAGCTGTATAAATACACTCACTTTTGGCCACTTAAAATATTCTCCAGTTGTACTAAATTAACACAGAAAGGGATACAGCAGTCATCAACAAAAAATATTGATTATTATAACTTCTTTTTCTGGAGCAAAGTATTTAAATTCATGTTGCTTTAAGTAAGTCTCTTGTCTAAATATAAAACTTGATCCAAGACAGGGTCTGTTGTGTTAGGACAAGGGGTGATGGTTTTAAACTAAAAGAGGGGAGATTTAGACTAGAGAGAAGGAAGAAATTTTTTATGCTGAGGGTGGTGAGAGCCTGTCCCAGGTTGCCCAGAGGGGTGGTTGATGCCCCATCCCTGGAACCATTGCAGGTGAGGTTGGCCGGGGCTCTGAGCAACCTGCTCTAGTTGCAGATGACCCTGCTCCCTGCAGGGGTTTTTGGACTAGCAGACCTTTAAAGGTCCCTTCCACCCAAACCATTCTATGATTTGAATTTTTGTGAACACTCCTTATTGCCTGATGCTGTGTAAAGAAATATCCTCTTCAGAATTCTCCACAAATACTTGTGATAGGAGAAAACCAGACATTTCAAGATACTGTGGTTGTGAACAGCTACTCTGAAGTGCAACACTGTTCCCATTGGTCTGACAACCCATTCAAGGCCAGTTCAGAAGCTGTGAGAGATCAGTGCCCTCTGCTTGTCATCTTTACCCAGGACACATGGAGCTTCTATGTTCCCACAGGAACTATGATTACATCTCTAGTGGTGGTCCTGTGAAAGACCAGGTGAAGAACTTTGCCTGCTTTCTGGCAAAGCAGAGGGAGTAAGAAAGTGCCTTGGTATGTGGGGTGCTCTGAATAGTGTAACAGAATCACAGATACACATTTTCACTGGTAGTTACCTGTCTGACTTCTCAGTCTCAGCCTCAGCCTCTTCATCCATGCACTCACTTGCCTTACGTAGCTCTCTCCAGTGAGGAATAGCATCAGTTGCTTCTTTTTTAGTGATGACCAAAATGTGGCATGGTCCACTCATCATGAATTGAACAAAATCTTCAAAATCAGGCTAAAAAACATCATTTTTTCCCCTATGGATTGCAGGAACTCTGAGTTTATCATCAGCAATGAGATGACCCCCCTTTCCAAAGTAATTCCTGTTCTAAAATTGCAATCACACACATTATTTGAAACCCTGCCAGATGGTTTAGGAAGTTTTTTGATCAATCACCTGAGACAACAACATTGTAAAAAGACTAAAACAAAATTAATTGAGACAAAGGAAGTCATAGAACTACATTAAGCAAGCACCATGTTTTCCCAATTTAAAATGCAAATGAGAAGAGTGAAGAAAATGGTCTAGAAACTTCATGTGATCAGATGCTGTGCTTGTGGTAGCACATGTAGTGTGACATAATAATACAGTTCCATGCCAGGTTTCTGAAACTCAAAATCAGGTATGTAAGTATAGAACACAGATACTTGCAGGCTCTTCCTTCATTCTCTTTGCTATGTTCTTTTTACCCCTTCAGATTTACAAGGCAGAGACTTGCAAACAGCTATAGCTGCAATTATATGTTGTACCTGTTCTTTTTCCTTAAGTTTTCAGTCTGTTTTTACCTGGTCTTTATTCCGGGTGTAGAACACTCTGATTTGTTCTTCAGTTAGCATTTTCTCCTCTGCTGCTTCAATGTCAAATCCTGCATCTCTAATCTGCAATTATTCAGTTATTACTCAGTGGCATTTGAAAATGGATATGTACAAAACCATATGTTATTGTACATCTAAAGATTGATTGATTTTGGAAGCTCTCTTAAGTTTAAAACTCTCAAAAATACTCCGAATAGAACTTCTGCCTTTGCCTAAACTGAGGTTCCAGCTTTTCAAAGCACTTCACTAAATTCAGGACTACAGCACCCACTAAATTAATGTTTGTGAAAAATATAGTGCAGTTTAATGTATGTGTTTATGCAGCAGTTAATAATCCCTTCTATTTAATATTGAATAAACTGATTTTAACCACTGTGATTAACATGCAGCCACTTCTAAAAGTGTTATTATAAACTGTATTATAATCATAGATATGTACCTGTCAACAATTGTTGCACTCAGCTAAACTATTTGGCTTTAAAAATATGTTTTATTATTATCTGTTTGAAGTTACATTGCTGCACTAAATTCAAGTATGTGTAAGAGATCCACATTTACATGACCTCTATCAAAATGCATAGTCCACTGCTATGAATTTTATACCTTATACTGATATTTAAACAACAAAGGCACTACCCAGCCCCAATACTCTGCTCTTTAAAAGCCCCTATGATGCTGCTGCATGTTTCCAGACTATAGTAATAGTATCAATCTGAACACCATATTATTTCAGGTCAAAAATGTCATGCTTTTATCACTCTTATCAGAGAAGCAGTAACAGATCTGGTTCTAAAGCCTGGGCATAAATTAGGAACTAACTCATCTTACATCTTGCTTTTCTACCTCTTAACTAAATAGGATGAATCTTTTCAAAGTTTGCCTACCTTTTGTTTAATTTCTTCTACACGTCCCTCTAAGACATCATCAGGTTTTATAATTCCAACAGAGTATTTAACTACTTTTTCTGGAAGGGGAAAAATTCATGTATCAATGAATAGATGTACCAAATTAAATACGTAACTAAATATCCCATTACTCACAAGTGGTTTACTCTATATTATTCTCCATTTTAATATTGAGATGCCCAAACAATGGTTCCAAGAAATAAATGACCCTAGCACTTAAAGTACCTCTTGGAGATGTAGGTCTCAACTCATGACATGCCTGAGATAAATCATAGACATGAGACTCACAGGATGGAGCTTATTTTTCAATTGTTTTGGAACCTTATTGTGGATTTATGCTCTGTCATGAGTCTATTCTTTAGCTCTTAAACCTGATCTGATGGAAATGTTAATTAAAAAGAATCTGAGCTACAAGGCATGCTATTCCTCCACAGATTAACTCTTCCAACCCTCCCTGGTTGCCCCCATCTCGGTATTCCTGTAGAAAATCCAAGGGTTAACAGACATCACCTCCACAAAAGTGCAGAGCTGACACAGGGACTGTGTAGAAGTGACTTTCAGGCACTAGTTTTACACAGGAAAATTCCCTGGCACAAAGCACTAATGCTGTGTGCCAGGGACCTGAAGTCTGAAGCTTTCCAAAGGTAGGGTGAAAATACTAATGAGCACAGTCTGATATCTTAATTCTTCACAGAAGAAAGCATCATAGAATGGTTCAGGTTGGAAGGAACCTTAAAGATCATCTAATTCCAACCCCCCTGCCATGTGCAGGGACAAAACAATATATTTGTTGTTTTTCTTTCTGTTAACCTTTCTAAAATAAATCAAATCTATTTACCTTGAGGTGCAGTCTCCTCAACACTTCCATCTGATGATTTCTCTTCTAGGAAAACAAGTTCCTCTGCCTAAGGTAATTGGAAATAAAGTAAAAATACATCACCAGTGCAAAGCTAAAGTCAAACAACTGTCAGATCTTTACCACACTTCTAGCTTAATGTTAAAACATATTTGCTACCCTGGAAACCAAGAAATTCTAAGAAAGACTTTGGGTTAGGCTGATTAACTGAGCTATAGCTTGTTAAAAGTTTCCTTTTACTGTAAGCAGAGTTCTTTGATCTCCATTTTCACTCAAAACAAGCAATGAGATGTGACCATTTCCCATATCTTTATTTGTTTCATATAATGCCCTAAGTTATGTATGAAAAATACTCAGCCCTGAAAGAAAAAAAGAGGACTAAACCTTTATGTGCTAGTGATCTTTTGTCCACCTCTCTGATTCTTGCATTAATAGGCTAATCTATGTATTTCTTAAGTTTTTATAAAGTGCCATTTAAGGGAAATGTCTATGAAAAACCCTCCTCACATATGTCAGTTTACTGTTGAGGAAAAAAAATCAAATTACTAAAGCCACTGTCGCAGGCATTGAGAGAAACCATGTAAGTTTAGTAAAAATATTTATATTTAAGTATCTGTTTTGTGAGTACCTCAGTGTGTTCCTTCTCTCCATCTGCAATTTCCCTCTCTTCCTGCACCAGCTCTGTTATTTTCTTACTTATAAGAGGAGCATTTGCACCTCTCACTATTGCAATAATTTTGCCATTCTGTAGAGGAGAAAATAACACCCTCAGTGAGTTCTCATCACTCAGTTTACACATTTACTTGAGGTTTAGAACATGTATCTTGCTATTTTTTCCAGCAACAGAACCACTTGCTGTGCCCATTGAGGTGAATATCAAAGCTACTCCTGTCTCTACTCATTCAGAATGAACTTTTCTTGCTCTTATCACCTTCCTTCCTCTTCTACCTAATTTTCCATGTTTATTTCTAGGCTCACCATTAATAGTACAGCCAGAAGTAAATGCAACTATGGAATTTACTAGCTCTTCTTTTATAGCATGGAGTTTTCTATCTTTTTCTTTATATTATGTTTCAGTGTGTCCTCTGCCATATCTCAGTGGAGCAAACTGGTGATGATCAAAGATACTGCTGGCTTCACTTGGTAGCATTCAGATTGTGAAAAATGCAATTTTTCATCTTAAAAACCTTAAAGTGGCAAGAAACACAAGCATTCCTTCCCTGAGGGAAAGTGTGCATAAAATAATCACCTCGGTGTAGCCACACGTAGGCATTTTATGTGATGCAACCCTGGAAATCTTACATGGATTTCTCACTAACCACCAAAACTGTGGCTACCCCAAATCTTCTGTGGCTGTATGTGCAACAGCCACAACAAAAATGTGCTTGAGAACCACCAATTTTAGGCACAGGAAAGAGCCTCAAGTAAACAATATCGGATCCTACATACTGTGAAATGTCAGGATGTGATTTATACAGCTTCACATCTGAGAAATCAAGACAGAAGGCAGCACATTGGAAGGAATGGAGGTGGTGTACTTACAACACAGAAAAGAAACACAGGTTCACAGTTATTCCTAAATGGTTGCAGGGTTGGGATGCTGTCAGCCTCTGCCTGAAGTCAGGTGAAAAAGGTTATTTACTTTTGGAAGAGTGCATACGTGTACATAGATTAGAAATAGAAATGTATAAACCTTTCTGCCCACAAGAAAATTTGCAGTCTTACATACTTTGGTGTATTAAGTTCTTTGTGACATGGTCAACTCTATGAAAGCCCTCAAGATGACCTCCAAACATCACTGCCTGCTTCTTTGTACATAAACAAGACACATATTTTTTGCAAGAAATGCTTTGATCAGGCAATTGGAAAGTTTTCAGTAACTTGAAAAATCACAGAATGATGAGCTTGACACAAAATCACAAAAGGATGAATTTGGTTAACATCTGGGAGGAACTGAATCTGTGAAACAAACGTATACTTTAAATGTGGTATATTCCTCCTATTTTATATTGCTAGTGTAAAGGAATATTTTTACTACTACAGCTCTATCATTATTCATTTTTCAATCTCCCCTTTTCGTTCCTTTAAAAATGAAATACAAGGGAATGTGAGGTATAAGAAAAAGGTATAAGAGCATTTTTTCAGGGACATAAGAATTTAAAATAATAATCCATAACATAGAGACTTAAAGATAAAAATCATATAGTCTGGCTTTTGAATGTTTCTGCAGTCTCATCAAAGAAAACAAAAGTTGTGGGATGTCAGCTCCCTTTCTATTCCATATTTATCACCATTCCTAATCTACCTTGAAACAAAATCTTATGAGAAGATACACAGAAGAAAAGGCAACCAGGGCAAAATTGTGATGACTTGGTATTAGGACAGCAAAATGAAAGCTGTGTTTATGCAGAGAGATAAAAAGATAGATTAAAAATGAAATGTGAATAAAGTTCCATACAGAATTTACACTCTTACCACTGCAAAATGCAACACATCATCTTCACTGAACTCGTTCTTCAGTTTTCTGAATAAATTCAGCACAGCTTTGCAAGGACCACACCAAGCTTGATACACATCTATTACTAGAACAGAATTACAAAGAGTTAATTTGTGGAACTTAGAAAATAAAACATATTCATGAGTGTGCTGCAAAGGTACCGGGAAGATGTTCACATTCATCTTCCAGTACTCTTCTAGGCAATGAATGCATCGTGAATACTTCAGTGTATTCAGTGGATACATCACAGTTTCCTCTTATTTCAGTTACTTTCAACATCAACCACCTACTCCACAATATTATTTGAGATGATTAATCCCAACAGCTGCATTTCTCTCATATTCATTTTCCTTTTAATTGTTCTTTTTCTTTACCCTTTGTTGGTTTTCGTTCTTATCTAGTTCTTGATTCTACTGAATTTTTAACTCCCTGAGCCCATGCAGATCATTTCTTTCCCATTACTCTGTAGCTATGACCCCATTACAGATTTGTTCCTTCTACCCAAAATACAATTTCTAGGAGATCTAGGAGATATCTCCACATGATTTTAGGGAAAAAATTCCACACAAGTGTCCAGCCCTCTACCATACAGAAGACTATATTGGAAAGGTATTTTCTAAACTTCAGTGTATAACAATGGATAAAATAATGGATAATATGATTTGTGAAAAGTATTTATTTAACATAGAATGGTTGGAAGGGACCTTAAAGATCATCTAGTTCCAACCCCCCTGCATGGGCAGGGACACCTCCCACTAGACCCGGTTGCTCAAAGCCCCACCCAGCCTGGTCTTGAACACATCCAGGGTGGTGGCATCCACAAATTCTCTGGGCAAGACAGTGTAAAGTCATAAACACAATATATGCATTTGTAAAAATATGAATATAACCTTTCTTTAAAAGATAATATGGTCCTAGTCTTCTAGGTCTATGACAAGTATCCATTAAAGATGATATGATCATCTTCAAACTGTGCATGTCTTCACGAGGGATTAAACAGAAAATAGCACCAGTCAGTACCTACTACACCTTTTGTCAGCAACATTTCATCCCATTGGCTTTGATTGGTTATTATGGTCTGAAATAAAATGAATTGACATTTTAACATCTTAAAAAGGCAGGAAAAATTCTATTCATCTCTAAAATTGTTCAAGTAATTAGGATTTATACCTGGAGCTGGGTTTCTTTCTTCTTGCCTGCCATTTCCCTGTGATTATAGGAAACACATCAAAATATGAATCACATTAAACAATTTTTTAAAAGAACCTGTGACATGCAGAACGGATTTCTATGGTTTCCAACACAACACTGCCTTTGGATTCTCTCAAAAATTAACTCCATGGCAGTTAACACCCCATGTCAGGATTCTTTGGAGCAATATGCAACTTATTTGCAAAACCCCCATCAATTTTTCAGGCTTATAATTCCTCTGTTCAGAATGGCCACAGGGACCTTGGGTGGGATGACAGCTGCTGTAACAGTGGACGATTTCAGAAGAATATTGATTAAAGAACTTCAGCTCTCATGTCATCAAATCAGGCTTCCTATCTTCTGGGTTACATGAGAAGCAATAACTTATCTGTGTCCCATAACTAAACTCCCCAACTGAATCCTGAAGCATTCATCATTCTGTCATTAATAAAAAATGTCCTTTTTAAAAAAAAGAAAATAAAAAATTAACTATGAACTGGTCAGGAAATCTATCTCAGTTAAGTTACATACATGGATGAAGTTTAACTTGAGCTTCCAAATGGAGCTTGACTGAGCAATAAATGTTATCACTGCATCAGCAACTTGAGTGGAGGGTTCTGAAGTTCTTGGTCTTTGTCCTGGGGAAAATGAAAGTGCCACCATGAACGTGACCTCCACTGGCACTGATATATGACAAGTTAATCAGCAAATATGCCCAGAGTTTGAACTACCCTGGCATTCCCACTGAAGCTGCTTCCTTCAGGTCACAGGTTGAGGCAGAGTGGCCAATGTGAGGAATCTTGTCTTGATGCTTGTTTCACACTTTATCTAAAAATATTTTTAAGGAATAAAATTTTAAATGCAGGCTTTCTTCAAATCATTAAACCAGGTAGCGAGACAGAGTCATTAGCATGGCATTAATTTCTATCCTTTAAAGACTTTGAGATGATGTTAGCTATTGAAATTGTAGGAAACTGAAAATATGCCATATTAGCAGGAAATTCTCAGCAAAGGAGCATCATCTCAGTGTTACTGAGAAATAACAAAGCACTGCAAGACCAGATCTACAAAACAGATAAAACATACATGACAGAGGGCTATACCTATCAATTAAATAACAACAACAACAATAATAAATAATAACAACAATAATAAATAATAACAATAACAATAATACCCCAATTAAAAATGTGCAGTCATACATTCTCAGGTGGCAAATAAAAGTGCTGCAGAACAGCCACATGCTACTGTATACAAATATACATGTGTATAAAATATGTATATTTGTATATAATGTATATATTTGTATAAATATAATAATAATATATCAAATATATATTTGTATTAAATATATAAACATACATTAATCTGGCATAGCAGCTGTATGAGACAGACATGAAGATACATGGGACAACTATACTTTTAAATAAATTTTTGCATGACACATTGTCTCAGTAATGCAGTATTATACAGATAAAATATGAATAGACAAACACATTTTCTCCGTAGCAACTTGCTTCTCTAAGCTTGATAGCAGGAATTTTGCTGGCCACACTTCATCAAATATATATAAACACTACCCCTCTTACCACACATTTTACAACCAAAACTGCTTCTTTGGACTATTCACATATAAAAATGTCTTTTTAAAGCAAAAATATTGTTTCAATTTTGGTTTTACACTTTTTAAAAGCTCCTCACAACCCAGACGGGTCTCAAGACACTTTGTTTCCAAGATTAATTTAATGTAAATTCAAAGCAGAAATTAATGCTGTTTGTTGGCTATGGGAGATGGGGAAAAGAAAACCAACTAAACTAAAATATAGACTTTTCTCTGCTTCTTATAGAGTAAAAATTCAAAATATGGATCATGGAAGTAGAGAACCCCATCACGGAATGAAAGTTTCTGGACTAACACGCAGATTTGATGTTAATTTTCTTTCACACACCCAAACTCCCCAGAGAAAAGAATAAAGGGGAAAAAAAAAAGAGAGAATTCCTGGATGCACCCTCAGATACACTGTCAAGCATTCAAATATTCACATTCTTTGCAGGCAGACATTCAGTGTCCCAGCACAGCCCTTCATACCCACAGGTGCACACAAATATCCAGGTGTTTGTCACATTTGGAGTGTACCTGTGTGTACACACACACACACACAGCCCTTGAATTCTACAAAACTGGATAAAATATGAGAAATCATGTCTGGAAGGCACTCCTTGAGGTAGGCAGCACTTTCAGCTTGCACACACACCTACCTGCTCGCAAAAGTACCTGCGGAGTCTGTGACCACCCAACTGCCAACCCCTCAATGTCTCTAAGCTCCTCCTTGGGTGGATTTCCAGCCCTGGCCTCCTTCACTGCTCACTCTCCAAGGGCCATTTTCCCCTCATCACCGTCTTTACCAGCCTGGGGTTGATGAGGCACCGGAAGCCGAGCTGCGCACACGCAGAGGCGGGAACGAGGAGGGAGCTGAGGGGAGCAGGGAGTGGAAGTGGCGCCATTTTCTGTGCTGCTTCTCCTCTGCTTCTAGGTCGCATCTAACCTTAGCTTTTAAAATACGCAAAAAAAAGCCTTGAAATCTAAATAGTAACTCGCCTTCCCTCTGTTAATTGCAAGTTGTGAGCTGATGGGGAAGAAAAAACAAATTTTTTGTGGAAGTCGTGGTGCCCAAACGAGGATCTTAAAATGGCGGCTGCTCGTCCTCACGTGCCCTCAGTGCAGCGCTGTGGCCATGCCGGTTCAGAACACACTTTTTTCAGATAAATTTGCGTCTCAGCAGCCCCCAAAATCCACAGAAAATAAAGGTAAGTTCTTTTATAGGGGTAGAAAGATTGATCCAGAATATGGTGTGCTTATTTTAACATGTAGGTAAACTCTTAAAGGCATCTATGCTGGCGAGAATTTCCTTGCGGAGGTATAAGTTTAGGAATGATTGCAAATCAGACTGAGGTGTCTCTAAGCTATTCACATTTGATTTAATTTATAAATTGCCTGTGCTTCCAATTTACTTCTGAAGCCCTGCCCAGGCATACTAAGTGCTGTTAGGTTTGTCCACTGCATCTTAAGAAAGTCTCATTTGAGTTACTTTATTGTCACTTTCCCTAAACTTTCTGTGCCTTGCAAAATCCCTACTGAAGAGTTAATTTTATTTCCTGAAGCTAATATGAAGGAAAAAGGACACTAACAGCACTTAAAGAAGCTGCAGTAGATGTTCTTTCTAGCTGTTTAATCATCCCAAGTTGACATATGTTAGTCAGAAATAATGCATTTGTATAGCAAACAGGAAATAACTTCCTACATTTTTTTACTGGAAAACTCTAGCTTTGGAACTGGTATAAACTGCACTGGCCTGCTTGGAAGTAGGAGAATGCCTTTGAATAATCTTTCGTTTCCTGTATGAGGTAGGAAAACAACTTTTGAAACCTTAATAGGCTTACAAAATTAGAAAGAACTGCAAAAGATGAGATGTTTGACCTGTCCACCATGTGGAAGTTAAAGCCCCAAAACACAGGCTACGTTTCTGGGGTTTTCCTTCACCAGCTGCTAGCTTCTTTATCCAGACCACTTTCTTCATGAACACCCACTTTTTTATACATTAGCAAAAAAGAAAAAAGTCTTGAAGAGAAACACTAGAATGAGGTAATGCTCATGGAGCAAATGTTAAAAGGCTGACACAGCCTGTTCTTTAAACATTCTGCTAGAATGGATTATATGTGTGCTTTGAATATCACAAAATATTCAACGCAAAGGGATCTCATTCATAAATTAGGTATTTTAAAATATTTGACTTAAGAGAGGCTGATTTTCACAGCACCCATCCCCATCAAGATATTTGCATAATTTATAAGCAAGTAGTAAATGAAAAATGGAGCTGTGTCATGTTTGCTAAACAGCAGCTGAATCTCTTCTGGAAACTGCATCTGCCATGAGAAAAATAAACCACCTTCTACGGGTCAATGAGATTGTTTTCTTCCCTTCTAGCTGGTAGAACAGGTACATAACTCACTAGAGGAGTCATCTTCACCTGCACTCCACTTCAGAAAGCCAAGAAGTCTGTTAAGCAGCTGGATTTAGGCATGAAGTAATTTCAGTGACTGAAAGAGAAATCATTCCTGAAACACTCCAGCTTGCCTTAAAGGCTTTTCCTCTTCTCTCTCCCCTCACTTTTCTGGGTCTCTCATTCATCTGGTAACCAACAATTTCAGCTTTTTCTTTTTTATTTCTTCTAGTCAGTTGGATTTTGACATTATATTAAAAAGTTTTATGCATTCCCTGTATCCTTTTCAGGGAAAAAACTTGCCTTCTGAAAGGTAGATAAGACAGGATGCACAAACTAAGCTTGGTATAATGTCAGTCTTTTACTTCCATCCATTACCAGAAACAGGAGGTAGCTCCAAATCAGTCACTCACTGTCTGATTCACCAGTGCACAAGAAACGTATCTTGGCAGTGCTGTCACTCAGCCCAGACCTTAGCAACCACAGCAGAGCAGCTTATCTAATCAGCCAGCACCAAAAATCCCCATTTCTGTAGAAATTTGAAACAGTACCAGGAAAATTTGCCTTCCTTTGCATGTCATGAAAATATGAATTATTTCTACATTTTATAACTCTTAGTTGTTAATCAGCAACTTATTTTTAGTGTGTGTTAGCTGTGTAATCTTCCTTGCAAAAAAAATAAGGGCTTTGAGCAATTTTTTTGTGCTATTGTATAAAAATCGGACTGGTGCACCATCTATAGAAGTCACTGATGGATTCCAGGTTGCTTTGGACACTTACTTCCTTCATGCCCACTGGAGTCTTACTGACCACATCAACTAAATGTCCTGAAAAAGAATCTGGTGATTCATCTGGCCCTTCAAAACAATCCAAAGGATGCCATTTGTACCTCTTCTCAGCCACAAAAGAATGAGCAGACAGAAGTACTCATTTCTTGTCTTGAGGTCTGCTTTCCATCATCTTAAATTGATTAGGATAATTCTATTATAAATGGTTTGTTTGTTTTGATGAATTTTTAAACTATACATGGTTATAAACTCAAGTAACTCAAGGTTACATTGTATTTTAGTTTGTGATTTGCTACATGTCTTGGCTTAAGGATTTGTTTTTCATAATCACATAGAAGCATGCTTCCATTTCATTAATTTTCTTACTTTAAAAAAAAGTTATTGTGGATTTTTTTTTTCCAAATAAAGATATTTTTGTTGAGTTTGTAAATTCAGAAATTAAGGTAAAAGCTGATGCTTTGGGCAACATGCTGTGGAAAAAAAATGATGCATAGCCAGTTGTTGCAATTGTTAAATGGTCTTTTGAGACATTCTGAGGTAAATTTGCTGTGTGCTTTTGGTTTTAAAGTTAATTATGAAGAGTGGGTTGTCTTCTAAAAATATATAGAATTCAGTATTGCAAACATTGAAAGCCCCAGTTTGGTGAATTAAGGAGGTGATCTTTGCTCAGTTTATGTCAGGAGCAGGAATCTGTGGTAACTGTTTGTTCTATTCTTTCTTATTGGCCAGTTGTTTCTGACTATAGAATCACTACAGAAATATATATATTTCAATATATAACAACACTTATTTTCAATCCATACATAGCTGCTAGGGAAAGGACATGAATCCCAAATGAGATCTTAAAAAGTACTTGCTGATTTATTTGAAATTAAGTTCTCAATTTGGAATAAAAGTCACAAAACAAGAAGGTTGATTTAACCATGACCAAAATTCACAAGAATGAGGTTATTATAGAAGATACACATCATATGTATGCACAAATGAAAGATGAATGTGTAAGCCTCTTTAACATGAATAACACACAGGATTGGGCCTATTTACTAAACTGATGCTTCTTTTCCTGTGAACATTTGTGTTAAAGTCTGGACAAACCCAAGAACCTCTCGAGATGAAATTAAGAACAATTAAGACAGGTGAATAAATGCTCACTACTGCCCAATGAATGCTGCACACTGGATTCCATACCAGAAGAGGCAAATTCTGTTTTTTCATGGAAAGCTGAATCCTTTTACTAAACTGTTCTGCGTATGAGACTCAAAAGATTTAGCAGAGGAGTAACTATTCACCACATCTCCAAGTCTCTGCTTTTTATCTGACTCTGTATACATAGTAAATGTAAGTTTTTGTGGCATAGACAGCTCTACCATCAGTATCTTTGTCCTCCTTTTGATTCAATTTGCCAGCAGGTACTACTGCAACTTAATTGAAGGGGACCTGGGAACATCCAACACTGGATTTTCATACAGTGAAGTAACGATATAAACCCTGTATCACACATTTTTAAAAGGCAGATTAATCTGTCTCACTGGCAAGCAGCTTATCCATGGTTAAAGCTGAGTGAAGATACCTTGCAAAAGCTGTAGCATAATATAAATGTAGTGTTCCCAATATTAAAACAGAGGGAGGTTATTTATGAAATGTGTACACAGTCAGAATGTAAACCTACAAGAAGCCATATTCTTTTTCAGCATTTGAAATTAATTCTTAAGCTCAGCCTTGAATGTTCTACATTTTTCAGCTCTGTCATGTTCTCCCTTCCTGTCGCTGATTGGGAGCTTTCATTCCTGCCACCTTGTCCTTTGCTGGAGTTGAAATACAAATTATTGCTTTAGCAAAATCATTTATCCTGCAGGTTTCCCAAGTGTGTTCTTGAAATGATAGAAGTCAAATGTACGCACTTTAAAATAGCTGCTACAACATTGTCTCTTGCAAACAAAAAGGATAAACTTGCCAACAAATGCTAACAAAGCCTGAAAAGGAATCATTTGTAATTTCATAATGTAGCATCAAAATGCATATACTTTTAAGAACAAACATGTGTTCATGTTTCAAACTATATGAATATCATCTGTCAAAAGTAATTATCTTGAACACCCTATTATATAAATGAATCATTTGCAATCCGTTAGAATCATTATGATTAGTGCCACTTGCAAACATTCCCTGTATTGAATCCATCCATCATTTTTGGATCATTGAGGTTTTCATCAACGTCATTTTCAACAGATGAAGCAACTAAACCAATTACCTGAGCCCATTATGCCTTGGAATGGGGGTAGAAATGTTTTGAATATCTGCTGCCACAATAGATGCCAGGAATGCTGGAGAAGCTTGGAACATCCTGCTGCAATTTGGCAGCGCAGGGTGTGAACCATAGGACCATTCCATAGAATCATTTGGGTTGGAAAAGACCTTGAAGATCATCAAGTCCAATCATTAACTAAACCATGTCTCTAACCACCACATCTATGCACCTTTTAAATGGTGCAACAGTGTCTTTTGAGGACAGCTTTATGGGTATGGGTCATATTAGCATCCCAAGTTCATCACAAAGCTTGGCTGTATCACCACTAAAACCCCATAAAGTCATGTTTGGAAAACATCTCCTTTCCTTTCAAAAAAAAAATTGATTTTGCAAATGAATTAACATAGGGCTCCCATAAACATCCCAAAAAAATTTCATGACAGGAACAGTACCTGTGAAATTTCCACCACTATCTCACTAAAATGGTGACTTACAGCCTGGTGAGTCCTTGCCCAGTATCAGGCACCCTGGTTTTTGAGAGTTCCTCCATGGAGAGGAAGGTGAGGAGGTTTCTTCTATGTACACCATTGTGCTGCTAGCTCTCTTCTTCCTCAGACCAACACCAAACCCAGCAACACCACTCAGCATACCCTCATCTTTTATTCTTCATCTGCTTGCTCTTCTCCATCTCAAATCAGCCAAGGGAGAAACACACCAGAGAGCTCCTTCAATTGGCCCCAATAGGAACTCTCTTCCACAAGAACTTGTTTCTTCTCCCAGACTGGTCGGTTCCTGGTTGATATAGCTCTAGCCTCACCCAGCACCCCAACCATGGTCACCTGGGGGAAGGCAGGACTTCACACAGGTGGGCCAGGTTCTGTCTCAGGGACCTGAAACCACTGGAGGAACAAAACATTCTGCTGGGTTGCAACTCATCCATAGGTCAACTCCAGCTTGGGGCCCACAGCCCAGGCCCCAGCATTTCAGCCATCCAGAATGCTGAAAATTTCTAAACAAAAATACAATCAATTAAAAAAAATCCTAGGATAAAATTAAATATTTCACCTATTGCTGCCCCAATTCACCCTGCCCAGTGTTTGCACTTTTTTTTCCCTTGTTATTGTAAAAGTATGAAACAGTAAGCCCAGGGAGTTACATGATGTGGTTGGTATCAAAGTCTTGTGGTTATGAATCATTTCAGAAGCTTTAAAAAATTGATACAGCCTATCCTGAGCTGCTTGTAAATTGTGTTAGTACCTCAGCAGAACTGGATCCTGCAGAGAAATATGAATGGTGGAGGAGTGAGCGAGGAGATGGTGACAGCTGACAGAACAGTAACGAGTTTGTACTAAAACTTCACACTTAACGTTCTCCCACTGTTCTGGAGTGATAGACATGTGATATCATAGAAACAGCCAAGCAGCAGTGCAGTTATCACTGCTTCTCCCTTCCTGCAGGCACTCAGATTCTTTCCTGAGAGATGTTTTGTCCTTAAAATAAGAACCAACTGGAAAAAGAAAGGAATATACTGGTGGTGTTTTTCGATTTGCACCATCTGGGAGGATTCTTCACACACATCTCAGAGCAGGCTCTCAGAGAAAAGCTGCATCCGAGGGCTTCCTGTGCCTCTCTAATCTTATTTTTTTAACTAGATGACCTTTAAAGGTCCCTTCCCACCCAAACCATTCTAGGATTCTAGGATTCTATGATCTTTATTGTCAGGTTGTCATTGCCAGAATTGGTAGCTTTTATATTAATGTTTCTTTAGAGCTGCAGTTTTATCATAGTCCTAACTTCTGAATTTATTGAACTGAGTAGGATGGCCTGAGCTTCTTCCCAGAGCTGAGGACAGCAGGGAAACCTGCACTAGAAGCAAAATGTCAGCAGATGGCATTAACAGCACTGGGAGAGTGTCCTCACAGGCTGGGAACAGGCAGTAGCTGTCTCTCATAAACTGATATATAGGTAACGTGCAACAGCAGTTTCATAGGTACTTCGTGGATGTCACTTCCTTCTATGGCAAGATTGAAATTATCCTTTGAAAAGTAAGATGCCTGATGTCAAAAAGTAATAGTCTTAATAGTAAGACTTGAGGAAATTCATAATCAGCTTCTTTCTTTTCTGTGTGCTAGGAAAATCTATACATTTATCTTTCAGATTTTAACAGTAATTGCAAGAAAAACAGTAAACAAAAAATAAAATAGTGAAGTGTGGTGACTGTGTAAACCCAGACATTTCTCACCCTTCCTTTTTCTGTCACAGAAGAAACTTATTTTCAAATATTGTTTACAAAGAAGCCACAGAGTAGCAGAGTCTTTTGGTTTTGTGGGAGAAACCTTTCTTCTCCATTTCTGCCTTTGTTTTTTTAGTCTGTGTGTGTTAAGTCTTGCTTTTTTCACTTTCTGATTCTTTCAATTGGTTTGAAAGATTTTCTCACTCTTTCTTTTTGAGTTTGGATCATGTTTTTAGCATCCTTTCAGGTTCTAGAAACCCCTGCTGCCTCCCTGGATTTCAAGCTGGGCAGTCATAGCTCATGTATGTGTCCTTCTTGTCCTCTGAAGTTTTGTTTCAAGCCAAAGAATAAGTTATAACTGAAAGGAGGGTTTGCTTTTAAAAGGAAATTGATCTATAGCCTGGTTTTAACTATAGGTTCTGGCTTGCATTTAAATCTTTATTCATGACTCACTGAAAGGCTTCTTTTACTAGTAACTGCTTTCTGCATAACCAAGCTTTCTATCGTCAATCATATTGTCTGTTCAGCCAGAAGGGAAAGATGTAAAGAATAATAATATTGCAGTAGCACTGGTGTGTATTCTCTGAGCTTTAATAGGGCAAGTGTCAGCACTGATGCACTTAAACATCATCTATTCCAGCAGTCCTGGAAAGTGGAGGAAAAAGGCAGATGATTTAGTTGGCATTTATGTATGTATCTTACGCGTGATCAACTTAGTATTTGCTCCTGAGTGAAAGCAAAAGTATATAAAGGAGAGGATTATGTAAAGAGAAGATTACTGCTTTAAACACAGCATTTATTAGTCTAGAATTATGAATGGATGACTGCCTTTCTGTGAGGGAAGACAGAAAGCCCGATGCAGACATGAGAATTCGCTGCGTGCTTTTCTAGCTGATTAACTTATCGTTTTGGAGGAGAGATGGGGCAGGGAAGGAATAAGTTGTTGAAGCAGCTCAACAAAGCAGCTCAATTACAACTCACCTCTGAGATCCTCATCTCCTTAGGTTTGCTGCTTGCTTTGATTTTTAAATACAGTTATATCAGTAGCAGACTGGTTTCCAGCATATCCCATCTTTACGTGTGGTGTAACTTGTCGTGTGTTGTGATTAGTGATTAGTAATGGAGAATTTGAGATTAAATTACATCTCTCCACCAGCTTCACCCTTACATGATTAATACCAGCTATGAATTCTGCATAGCTGCTTTCAAAGAGCATGGGTATCTCATCACTTTCCACAAATTTATCAGCATTGTACTGCCCAGAGTGGCTCACTTATTGCAAGTATTTCCAAAAGAATATAAAAAGGTCTAAAGAGGCCATGAAAACTAAATTGTCAAGCACTGGAAATGAGATCAGTTAGGCGTTTTACAATAACTTGTGTAATGCAAGTGCAGAAAACTTGGGTGTTTGATCTGAGAGTGCCAGAAAGGTGACATATCAGCTTGGCTGTTAGAGTGAAGCATGGATGGAGATCAGGCAGGCAAAATATTTCCCTTATATTGCCAGAGGTCCACATATTTTCCTCATACTGAGTTCCAGAAGTTAGACAGAATATGGCAGATATCTGGACTCCGAGGAGTGATAGATGGGTGAGTTCAGATGTTCATTCTCTCATTTATCTCAAACACCTATTTTGAAAGGGATGCACTGCCTGCTGAAGGTGCCCATCTCCTCAAGATGACTGGCTTCAGCTCCACAAATATCTCTTGGGTGGCCACGGCAGCAGTGAGTGACTTTGTGATGAACAGGAAGCTTAAACATTGGAAAGACAAGCAGAGATAACATGAACCACAGGGTGATTCATTACAGCCAAATGGAAAAAAGATTTTGTAACCTCCTCTAATCTTGTTTAAAAACACTCTGTGAAATGTTAGGCACTGCTACTGTTTTTCAAATAATAGGTTACCTGACATAATTGGCTCATAGTTACTCTACTGGTATGAGGGATATTCTCAATTCCAAGTGATTTTTTAATGGTGTGTTTGTCTGAGGAAGCACAGAGGTGTCTGTTCAGAGGCCAGCTCAGCTCTTAGTGAGGAACCTGACTGACCTGGGTATGCAATGTAGGAAGCACAGAAACCATCCAGACAAGTTTACTCGGTGGTTAGGCTACTGCCCAGGAGGAAGCACATATGAAAGTGTGTAAGAGGTTTCCTGAGAAGCTGACAAGTGGGCAGACACATCTGAACATGGTGAAGAAAGAATGGAAGGCAGTGCTGATGAGTAATCCCACTTGAATCTTTCATGGCACCAAAACCAACAAAAAATGTCACAATACACCAAGTATCACTGTTCACTCAAACAGATTTCAAAAGAATAATGTCAAAAAGGCTTCTAATGGTGGCACATTTTGAGTCATCTAACATAAGAGATTATGGTATCAAACATACAAAGTGGTTATTGGAAAATGTGTCTGAATTGACTTAATAATTGCATTGTTATGAAAGCTTCATAATATGGTGCTCTTCATGCTGTCACAGCTCTTGCCTATGCACATACAACATTCTGCACAATAAAACCAGTGTGCTGCTTAGACAAAGCTGAAGAATCTTTTTCTCTTCACATTATAGGAAAACCTCCTCGATAAAACATAAGTCAAGTCAAAAGAAGCAGTTACGTGGCTGGGTTTCCAGTTGCTACAGTGGTTCTGCTCAACCTCCTACCTTCTCAATGGAAGAACAAGTGTCATCAGGTGCTTGAGAGAAAGACAACTGCAGGCTGGGCTACAGGTAAATCCAGAAATGTTACACACTCCCCACTGGAGATTTGCTGCAGGGTGACAATTATTTCTTTGCTACTGAAATTATTGTGGTGGGGGAAAGCTTGTTGCTAGCTCCCTCCTCATCACTGAATCAAGTTGTGCTTGCACCACTTCTGCATTACTTCCAGCTGAATTTATATTGACAGAAATTAAATGTTTTAAAACATATCTGTGGGCTTCTGATTTCCAGCAATGTCACCAAACTGACCATATTTTCCTTAGACATATTTCGTTTGTTTCGGCGTCTGGTTCATTCAGCCAATCTTCAGCTAAAGTTGGTGAGCTGGGTGTTTTTCTTTAGCTGTCTGAACTTGCTTCAAAGGAGATACAGTCAGATTCTGGCATATCATTGTGATATTGGCAGTTTTAGAGTCAGATACAGGATATATTCCTGTTAGAGACCTAATGCAGCCTTCTGTTTCTGATTGAGTTTGACCCTTGCAGCATCACATTTGATTTATTGTGCAAGTTGAGCACACACCTTAAAGGCTTATGGTACAGTCAATATCTTCCACAGCACAGAAGGCCTTGTGAGGTTCTCTCTGCTGCTGTCACCAGCCATGTCTGAAGAAACTGTGGGGACATCTTGCTTTTTCCAGTCTCAGTGGGTCAATATTAACTGACAGCCTTGCCTTGCACCCACTACTGCTTGTTGTTCCAATACACAGGCACCTGGGGCTGATGTAAGTCCTGTTTTGATTGGCACATGAGGAGATTACAACATGAAACACTATTGGCCCAAAGCAAGAGATTCATCTACAGATATCCCCAAAACTCTTCTAAAAACCCCCACTTTGTCTGTGCTTTTGGAGGTGGCTGTTGATGTGGTCTGCTCATGTAAACTACACCAGTTCTTTCAAGACATAGGTCTCCTTTCTGAGACCAAACAACTTCACATGTAGAGGATCTCTACTGCATCCTGGCATTTTGATGGACAGGAAGGGGAGCTCAAAGCATTAGAGTGGAAAAATTAAAAGCATTAGAATAGGACATGGATCGTTACTGGTCCCTTCTTCCCATTGCTGGAACAGAAGGATCATGCAGCTAGAACAGCTCAGGCTTTGGTACATACTGAGGCAGTGCTGAGCTATGTGATGCAGAACAGTGTGATTCTAATACCGCATGTGTCAGCAATAGCCATGCTTAATATTTGTTTTCCTTAATATCATTTAGAATCAAACTACTATCATAATGCTAATGCATATCATAAAGGAGTTTGGCAAGAGAAGAGGGTAAGTTCTCTACAGCTCTGATGGATGGGGACAAGTGATGTTAATCCTGTCAAGTCTGCACTGCTAATTCCATTGAGTGTCCTCAAGATTGTTCTTTATGTGCATTTCCATGACGCCCAGTGGTTTATCTGAGGACACGTAGTAGCACACTCCACTTAGGGGTAATGAATCACGGAGTGACAGGACTGTCTCATGGTGTTGTGGTGTGGCACAATTACTCCTCAGTTCAGAGGTTAATGAGTTCTTTCCTCTGAAAGCTTATACAGGTTTCAAGAGACATACCCCAGAGCAACTAACACAGTTGTTTAATGATTGTAAAACTAGGTCCTTGCATCATTGTCAGGTCTATACAAAATATGCCACCAGTGTGTCTTCTAAATACGTGTAGAAAGGGTTTCTCAGCTTACCAGAGGGATTAATGGCATATTTTGACTGCTTGAAGTCTTATAATATTTTTAATGTGTATTAACATAATTATTTTTCTGATTGACTGGCATTCATCTCATTTAACTCTCTGAAAACATATTTTGTTGCCTTTGCTAGCTGCTCATAAACTCCTATTCCCACTGCCCTCCTTCCCAGGAACAAGTGCCCAGCCACGTTCCACTGGCCAACTGGCAGCACCTCCTGAAATGCTCCTACTGCAAGGACACTACTCACCAGAAAACAAAGGCTGGGCTAAACCAGCCTTAGCAGCATTTTGAAATATCCCTTTAGAATGGTGGATATTCTTTTCCAGTTTTGTAGGAGGATGAAGAGTTGGTGATCCTAAATTGCTGGATTGTAGTTTTGTGTAGATTTTATAGGTGGAAAGTCCTGTGGACTCTCTTCTAACTTATAAAATTCAGCAGAAAACACCAAGCTCCAGCTTACCCAGCTATGTGCTTGAAGAGTGTTTCTGAAGTTTCTACCACCTCTCTGGGCAACCTGGGCCAGTGTTTCACCACCTTCAGCATAAAAAATGTCTTCCTTATATCTAGTCTAAATAAGATTATTTTTGTTTTGGTCAGATGACACCCAAAGCCTCTATCCCTCCCTGGCTCCTCACGTTGTTCCCCAGGCAGAGGTATCCCAGTCACATCGCTGTGCTCCGTGGCTGGATTACAAAGTGACAGCTCTGGGGTGGAAGCACCTCCATGACACTTCATCTGTAGCCTTCTCTGATGGTAGCAGCTCTGGGAAACATCAGCATGAGGAGACAGTCTGGTGGGTGACAAGCTGGTACCTGCTGGCAGAAAAGCCAGGATGCTTTGACCAGCCTCCCACTGGCTCCTGCAGTGTGGGTGCACAGGAACAGGGGTGAGCTGAGAGCTTTCTCCCAGGAGCTATTTCATGAGGATCTAGCTACTGCAGAAATAGACGTAGAGGGCTTATTGCTTTCTTACTAGACTACTATTCTGTCTGATCAGACAGGATCTAATTAAACAGATTTTATTCTGTCTGATAACGACAGAAGAGCATTTCTTTGTAAGTGAATTCCTTTTCAAGCTCTGTGAGCTGTAGTAAAAGAATAATTCTAGAAGAAAACTAATGGAATTGGATATGGTTATACTTAATAATAGAGATATTCTGCTTTGGGGTGACTTCAGAGAGCAATTCAGCTTCTGCGAGTGTGATCCGTGGTTTTGATCTGCTAAGACTCTCCTAAAATATGCCTTTCATTTTTCCCCAGCATTTTATCTTCACCATTGCTCTGTGTTCCTGCTTATTTCAGCCACCTCTGTTTATCAGCCAGCAGTGGTTGTTTTTCTTTGACCCATCAAATTTTGTTAGTTTATTTCACAGACAACTTCTGGAGCTGCCTCTTTTATTTCTCTGTCTTTTTATCTATTTCTCTCGTACACTCTCTTAACTTCTTTGTCATTTTAAATAATAAATAAGCAAATCATCATGAGTTACACGTCTCCTTCTTCCCCCATTCTCCCTTGCATTGTTTTGTCTTGGCTTATAGCAGCCTGAGTTTTACAATTGAGCTGTTTCTCTTTGATAAAACCTAAGATTTTGTTGTTCTCTCTGTTTTTGTAGACTCCTCAGACTTCCTTCTTTTCCTCTATGTGGTTCTAATCTTGCTCTAATGCTTCCCGTGCAGATACTGCTGTTGTGAGATTATTTCACAAATGATTATTTGTACAGAGTGTGCTGTCAGAGGAAGCCACCATCAGCACTGAGATATTTCCACAAAAAGCCCCTGCTTTGGCACAAAGGTTGTCTCATGAATCAGAAGGCTGTGTCCATTCCCATGTACACGATATGGCTCTCGAGGGTATTGAGGTGGGGTGGTTGCATCGTGGGAACCTTCTTAAACTGCAGATGCCCCATCTGTGGGCAGACACCAGGCTTTGTGAGAGTTCTTGTTACCTAAATAAGCTTTAAAGCTCTTTAAAGCTTCTGGAAATTGATTGTAATCACAGCATAACTGTGGTTTAAGTCAGTGGTTCTCACACCTTATAGTCCTTACCCTCCTTGTGCCAGAACTTGGCTAGCAACAAGTCAAAATAAGTCAAGCATTGAGGTCATCAGTAACAAACTAGCTCAAGTCCAGAAACCTGGAAGAATTCCACTGACCTTTCTGTTCAGCGAGTTCCTTTTGCCATCTAGAAACATAAAACAGATGAACCACGTGCCATATGCCACCAAACTGCTCCTTCCTTAAAGGGGTGTAAGAGCTCCTTAGGAAGAGCTCTTCATTCAGCTGAGGAGCTGTGCACCAAATCCATTACAAGTCATAAGTTGTGAGCATCTGTTGTCACACAAAAGGAGTGACATAAATGGTACAGAGATGTTTTGTTCATCACCTTATATGTTGCCTATATCTTTAGAAAGCTATAATTAATCCAGTAGTAACTTTTGCTGATGTTACTCCTCTCAGAGGGAGTTAGAGGGTAACATCTCAAGGGAAGGGGAAAATTTGAGATAAAAAAGACTGGCAATTTTCAAGAGCTATTTGTCTGAAAATATATTTCTCCTTTGAAGAGTTCTAGGAGTAGGAAGGAAATATTATTAGTAATTAGGAAAAGTGCCTTTTTACAGACAGAAATGTTTCCAGAGTAACTGTAGAAGGTAGTACAGCTAAAGCAGGAGGGTGCCTGGTGACTTACATTGCAGAGCCTGCTGACAGGACAGGCTCCACCAACCTGGGCACTGACACTGAGCTTTCACAGCAGAGCCAGAGGACAGCGAGGGACACACCAGGAGCAGCAGTTGAGTCATCCTGGTGTTCCTCATTGCAGAAAAGCCTCTTCCTGAATTCATTTCTTCATTTGCTCCTTCCACGATACTCAGGCAGTCACCTGGTTAGGTTAAACTTTGGGAAAGGAGACTGGTATGACAATGCCAGGGAGAAGATAAAGAGTGGAGCTTCTGAAGATTCCTTTATTTCCAGTTGCTTTTATAATTTTTGGAAGAGGAATTATTTCTCCAGTGGGGGGCCTTTACACACAAATCTACTCATTTTCACATTACAAAATTTTAGAGGGGCTTTCCGCAGAGAGAGGATATGAAGATGAAAGAGGAAGAATTGCTATAAGAAGAGGCTTTATTAAAAATATGGCTGAAGGATTATCACATCTTGGAGTAAACATTAGTGGTGTACTGACAGAAGATGTGCCTCTGGATTGAATTAGCCAAGCAGAGTATGAAATGAAAGCAGCATGTGTTTTTATGCTATTGTTTAATGTCATATAAAGGCTCTATAATAGAGGGGTTTTATTTTCTTATTTGATAGTTTAATGCCATTTATCACCATGGAGTATTAGAACTTATACTGTGTTTTAGGCGATGATAGCATGTCTTGGGTAACACAAATCAGCCTTCCCAAGTGTTTGAGAGAAATCATGAATGAAATCATGCATGCAAGACAAATATCTTCTAGTCCATGTCCTGCAGCCTTCTTTCCTCTGAAACATTCATCATCACCCTCCTTGCTCAGCAGGACCTAAAACCAGGCTGCTACTTCTTTGTTAGCACTAAGGCAGAGCACTGAGAACCACCATCACATCTTCCCCTGGCAGGGGGAAAATTACTTTATCTGGAGCCCAACTTTTGGAGAGAAGTTCCTCAGACTGGTTGAGAGCACCCTGAATGGATCAAAACATTAAAAGTCCAGGTAGAAGCTGTGGAGTCTGAAGATTCAGAAATATGCCAGAAGGAAATGGAGAGGTTTTTTCCATTTGAATATTGCTGTTCTGGATATTAGCAGATATGAATTAAAAGAAGATAAGCCCATTGAGCAGCTTGCACGTGAGTGGGCTCACATCACTCCCAGCCCTGTTTAAAAGGATAAATCTGAGTTAGGTGGAAACAGACCCATAGTTGTGACAGCAGCAAGCACTCTAGTTTTGATGGTAAGAATCCTCTTGCTTCATCTATAGCTTTCTGCTGTCAAACTAATTTAGGAAGTCAAGTGCACAAATGGGATTTTGGCTTTGTTTCCTTTGCCTGCTCTTTTTATGCAGAACTTCACGCAGAGGACAACAACGGCAGATCCATTTAGCACTTCCATATTCTTCCCTTCAGAATGTCTGGGGATTTTCCCAGTGTTCATTTGATGGCATTAAAAATGAATGGGATGACTAAATGGTTTACAGTTTTGCATATTCAGTTAACGTGAAAGCAATTACTAATGTGTATAATTATCTCCAGAATTACTTGGATCATGCAAATGGCATTTGAATCAACTGTTTTTAACTGTTTTCCAGGGGATGTGTCATTACACAATTCAGAGTAAGAATAGTACCCTGTGATCTGAGCTCAATATTATTGCCCTTCAGAATTTACTGCTCAGATTATCCTCCTGGAGAGTGATAACTTTCTATTTTAACCAGTTTTTAGACCTGCTTCCAGATCTCAGTGGAGGACAGGGTATTGAATACAGCTTATCTCTATCACTTTAATGTGAATCTTAGATGTAACAACACTGGGATCAATGCTCAATCCATTATCCTCTGGATGAAGAGGACCACACTGAGACCACAGAGTGGTTTGCCCTCACGTGACTGAGCCCCAGTCAGTGAGAGAAGGTACTGAGAAAATGGTCAAGCATAAAAAAAAAGAAAAAGGAACTTGGATTAAAATGCAGGAAAGATAAATACATGATGAAGGTCAAGAGGCAGAGATGAGTGTGGTTATGGGTAGGGTTAAAACAAGTGACTACTGGGGAGAAGAAGAAATGGAGATGAGATATGATCTGGATGGTACAGGAAGCACTAGAATGAAATTCTACCTGAAGCCAGCAAAAACTGCTGTAGTTTTCAATAACTGTGAGAAGAAGCTGAAGTATAAGCTGCATTTCACTTTCTGTGCTTTCTCTCATTGCAATAGTTAACAATAAAGGTTGTTTGGCTGTGGCTGCAAGGAAGAAGCACCACAGATGCAAATTTCAACTACATTAAATTTTCTAGCAAGGAGAGGGGCAAAAGTCTCACTGATAAGGGGTGTGTGGTGGGCTGAGCCCAGCCACCATCTCAACACCCACACAACTGCTCTCTCATTCCCTCCACCCTCATCAGAGAATAGAAAGAACAAAACCAAAATTCACAAGTCGAGACACAGACGGTTTAATAGATGAAGAAAAGAGAAAAAATCAAGTCACAAGCAGGAAATCACTTCTCACCTCCACAGTGTAGATCAATGTCCAGCCAGCGTCTGAACAACCACCACCAAAGTCAATCCCCTCCCTTCTTCATCTTCGACCTCAGTTTGCACTGCTGAGCACAACATCATATGGTTGTCATATCCCTTTGGCCAGCTCAGGTGTCCCCTCACAAGGCCTTGCCCACCTCGTCTACTCAATGCGGGGCAGAGTGGGAAAGAGCTTTATTGCTGTGCAAGTGGTAAGGAATGCTGAAGAAGCCATAAGGGCAGGATTTTCAGAAGACTTCAGGACTTGCTGCTGGTCCCCTGGACACCTCTCACTTTTTAAAAGAACCTGGAACCATCAGGAGTTTTCCACAAAGTTTTTTTTATGAAAACGTAAAGGCAAAAACATTTATTCAGGATGGGCAAAGTAGGTGTAAGCTCTTTTGTTCAAAGAAATGTCATCAATCTGAGGCATCACTGCTATTATTTTGTAGGTGTAACTTTTTTACCCTCCCAAAGCAAGTTGTGGCCTGTTTCAATCCAGGGATCATAGCACTACTGTAGCAAAAATTGACATATTAAAAATTATGGCTATGAAGGAGGAAGCCTACCCTTGTATGACTCCTGGGAGTCTGGGGTGGGAGAAATCTGGCCTCAAGCTGTTGGGATGCAGCAAATGCCAGTGGGACCTTCAGCAGAGGGATTAGAGACCTTCTGCACTGAGCAGAAGAGACAGAATGCAATCATGAAAAAAACCCCTTTTACACGATGAAGATAAAACAGAGATTCCCAGGACAGATGTGGCTCCTGAAGAATATCATCTGTCTGATGGAGAAAATATAGATTCCAGCACAAGTTTGTATACACAAACACAGGCATATCTTGAACTGATTAAACACAGTTCCCTTAGTTTATTTTAGTTTTGCTTTGTTACATGTGCAAATGGGAAAAATATGGCATCTGATAATAAATCAACAGGCAACAGAAAGTGACCAGACATCAAAGGATTTTTGAAGGCTGATAAAATATTTCCATCTCCTAGAGAGCAGCTGATCCTTCAGTAAAGGAGCAGACCTCTTGATCTGAATTCCAGATTCAGTTATGGGACCACAGCAACCTGGATTTCTTTGGCTGTGATGGACCAAAGGGATAAGAGACACACAGCCAGTCCAGAGTGATGTCAGGCAGAAGTTTTGAAATCTGTGGCCTGTTCTGCTCTCATTTACTCTAAATGTGTAATTACCACAATTCAGTGGGCTGCTTGTGGTTTTGGAAAGAAACAAATGAATGTGAAGTTGTGAGAAATATTTTCATGTCACTTAATATACACTATGTGTAAGTGAAGAAAAGAAGAATTCTGCTGCAATATGCTGCTACAATATTTCATCCATACCGTTCCATGCCTTGAATACTTTTTATTTGAATAGAATTTATGTCCTTGCTGTCTAAAATCACTAGTCCAAAACTCCTGTAAAGGAATTTCTTTCTTCCCTCTCTTCTCTCCAGTATCATGATTGCCAGAAGCTGTTAGACCTTCAGAGTGGACAAATTACTGTCCACAGCAGGTTGTTGTTACTGAGACACTTTGAGGGAAAAATAGAAAGGAATGGTCACTCTTTGTTGTAATTGTTAGAGAGGGATATCTGAGGAAAATCTTAAGGAAGCTTTAAGGCATGACTCTTAGGTCAAAACTAAAGTAGGGCTCATGTGTCTGCCTCCAAGAGAGAAGATAAAACCCAGTAGCTTCTGAAGGATGGATCTTGCTGGTCTGCAGAAGCCAAACAATGCTACAGACCTACACAACCACACCAAAAACTCTCCAGTCTCCCCAGCTCAGCAAGGTCCTGGCAGTTTGATTTCTGCCAAAGCCAGTATTGACACACAGCAGCTGGTAACTCCCAATTCAGTGGGCTATTCCTGCTATGAAACATAACATATCCAAGCAGCACATTGTTGTTAAAGCCAAAAAAATTTCGTTGTATGGGAATAGTTTTAGGTCTTTATCCAGGTGGCAGTTTCGGATGTAATACACCCTGAATATATGGTGAGGTATAAAGCACACTAATGTCACCAAGATGAAGAAGAAGCTCTTTGCCTGAACCCTGAATTCCACATGGGAGCTGATGTCAGGCCAGTATTTCACAGCCAGTCTGTAGATCACAGACAACTGGATGACGGTGAGCACAGCACAAACCGCCACCAAAATCCCAGCCAGGCAGTAGTTTGTGATCACCATGGGCGGCTCTTGTAACTCCTTGTGGAACTGAAAGCATTTAGAGGGATGATATGTCTTAGCACTGCCATAGTAGGAGAGAAGAACCGGTGTGACCACCAGTGCTACCACCAGCCAGACAGCAGCCACCCAAGCTGTAGTGTAGCACCTCCTAAACTCGAGTCGGAAGAGGCGGATTAGGATGATGGCCACGTAAAACCCAAAGGTGCTGTACATGTGGAGGTAGATGATGGCACTTGTTAACTTGCAGGCAAATCTCCCAAATTTCCATTCCTGTAAAATGTAATAGCTGAGGCGGAAGGGGATGCTGAGGAGCATAAAGGTGTGCAGCACCAGGAGGCTGCTGATGATAATGGTCATCACAGATTGTGACCTCCTTTGAAAGAGCTGATGGGACATCAGGATGACCCCAAGGGTGCCGCCGGCCAGGTCGATGAGGTACACAGCTATGAGAATGGTGTGGAGCTTCTCTGAGGGGTAGGGCAGCGTCTCGTTGGAGGAGTGGTTCTGCTGGCTTATGCAGCTGGTAGACATCCTCCTAAGCTCCACTTTCAAAGGTTACTGAAAGTGAAAAATGAGAATTTTTAAAATAGAACACGCTTTCTTTGCTAACTCTGGAATGTCACAGATTCATGAAGGGACATTTTGTTGAGTTGTGTTCAAAATTATGTTATCCCACGTAGTATACAATCTTATAACTGTTGTCATACTGTAAATGACAGCAATAACCCATGCCTCTCAATGTTAAAACCACATTTTATATAATTTTGAATGCATTTTCAATTTACTAAACTGCATTGTAGAGATTTTTATTTTCAATTATTTGCCTCGAGATTCATCCATTTGAAAAAGCCAAGACATTGTAAATTATACAAGTTTAATCTGCACTCCTATTACAAAGCTAAAATTGGAGGTATGAAAATTACTGAAATGTGAGGAGGTTGTACCTCTAATTTGTGGATACTTCATGATGACACCTGAGCCATCTTCTTAGCATCTTACTGGGTGGGTGCAGGACACCCATAAGGCGGCAACAGTTTCGGTTTCTAGATGCATAGAGCACGTAGATAATTCTATTTCTTCTTGCTTTAGCTCCAAATCTTTTTGCTACAGAATTGAAAAGTGAAGAAAAGCTAAAAATTAACTTAGGAACAATCTTCTGGAAGATATAGTCCTGTGGGCACTGGTTGAACAGCCACAAACAGCTGCACTCTTAGACTTAAGGCAAAATGTGGACTACTCAGTTGCTTGGGCTTGCACACAGATTTCTGATCTTACCTTAAAAAGAGTTTAAGAAAAACAAAGTAAGACCTGAAAAATGGTCTCTTAAAAAAGCACTGTCTTCTCTCTCTGATTCCTTTTAATTCTGTTGCACTTGTCTGTAGCATAACATTGCAACTGTAGAATATTTTCAGAGAAACTTCTTATTTATGAAGCATTAGACAAAGCATCTTTAGAAGGCCATTGGAGTGTTGCATCCAAGACTGATATAAACCTTTCTGTTCGTTCCCTTTTAAAATATGTGGTCTTAGAAGCATTTAAATACTTGAAATTAAATACCCACCTGATATTCCCGAGACAGGCATGAGAAATTTGCTGTCCTAGAAACTACAGTGTAAGAAAAGTTTTACTAGCTTCAAGAAAATGACTTTCTGCCCTTGATGCAAATTCATTTTCCAATATATATCAATATTTCAAACCAGTTTTAAGAAGGTACAATCTTTTTTTGTTGTTATAAACAGCATCATTACAGCCTAGATGGCAGCATTTTATATTACTTAGAAATAGATGATGTCTTTTCACTATTTATAGAAATAAGAGACTTAAGTTTTACCTTATAATCACTTATTTTTGTGATTCCTCCCTTCTCCTCTGTCATTTCACGCAGGCACAGCATATGGCACATATAACCAGTGTGAAAAAAAAAGAGCTTTTGGTGTTACTGTTTGACCAAGAACAGTTGAGGCTTTTCTCAGCCCACATACAGGAAGACACAAGCCTTCTTTCTTGCTTCACTGTGATAACAATCACAGAAGCTCAACATCTAATAGTGTTTTGTTTGTGCAGAGAGAACTGCTGGAAAGCTGATGAGCTGTCAGAGACCATCATTGTGCTCAGACATGTAGGACAGACCCACCTACCAGGACCACTTCTGCCCAAAGATTGGTCAATCTTAAAGCTCAGGTGGGCAGTGATTCCCTGAGCTGCACAACCACCACGAGTTACTGGGGTTTGCTACTAAGCAAGTAAGAAGTGCCACTGCTCAGGTGAAGAAATATGCAGCTGAACAGAGGATTTTTCATTAAAAATGCACTTTTCCCCCCGAACTTGTTTTATGTTTAATAATTAAACTAAATGTGCCAGAATAACAAAGTATTTAGCAGATTTAACAGAAGATTTCACTCTAACATGCTATTAAATCTTCAAGAATTCAGGGATTACTCACTGTTTAAATATTCAACTAAAATAAGCTTCAAACATATATGAGAAGTGACTTAAGGGTTCCTGCTTTTAAAAATAGACATACAGAGCCCAGTGGCTCTTGAAGACTACGCCTGAACTGCAGACATGGATGCTGACCCCAAACTATATCATTAGTATAAGGTAGCTCATTGAAAAGAGGGAAGCATTGAGTCAGGGCTCTTCTAGACACAGTGAAAATCAGTTTCTTGTCCAGAAATTAAACAGGAAAATGTTAGCCAAGTTTATTTTAAGGAAATTTAAGGAAAAACTTTCTTGTTTTGAGGGTGCCAGAGCCTGGCCCAGGCTGCCCAGAGAGGTTGTGGAGTCTCCGTCTCTGGAGAGATTCCAAAACTGCCTAGACACCATCCTTGGCACCCTGCTCTGGGTGACCTGCTGGAGCAGGGGAGGTTGGACAAGATGATCTCCAGAGGTCCCTTCCAACTCCTACCATTCTGATGCTGTGATTCTGTGTGATTTTTTTAATTAGTTCTAGATAGTCAGAATCATCATATTCAAACATGAAAGGACAATACCAAAATCTATATTCCATCAGGGCTGAACTAGCAGGGCTGCACTAGCATTGCTCCTGGCATCATGCAGTCATCCTCTGCTGTCGATGAGAGCACGTTCCCTCTGAGATGCTTCTGTCCTATTATTAAGTCCAGTCATTAGGAAGAACAAGATGTGAAAGAGAACTCTTAGAAGTAAATAAATAAAAACATTCCAAAGCAAAAACAAAAACAAAAACCAAACAAACCAAAACAAAACCAAGGGTGCTGAAAGTCAAGGAGAGAACAGAAAGGGTTGTGAGGGTGAGCAAGAATGTGGAGACAACATGTCTGTGTGACATTCTCAGGATAAACTCTGCAAGATTTGATGGAGGAGTTACCACCTCATCTAGAGTAGGATTCAGAACAGGAGGGATGCCCATTTTGGAGACCACATATACCTGTGGGCTTGGGGTAAGAGGAATGTGCAATTGCTCCAGCAGACAGAAGGAAAGCAGCTATATAATGATACTCACCAGGTGTGGTCCCAGCATCACTTAATGTAGGGCCAGGCTGCTGCCTGACATGGGAGCAATGGTGTTTGGATGTCAAGAGGATCAGCTGGTTCTGCAGAAACTCACAGGAAGCTCAGGAGCAGCCTGTGTGTCAACACTGATGGTTTCCATGGTTAGAGTGATCATGAAACTGCACTCACAGCATCTGGTTAGGCAGGGAAATGCCTGCAGCCTTGTGCTCTGTCCACAAGACCGAACATGATCCATGAAGCTTGAACCCCCAAGTAATGATGCAGAAGAGACGTGAAGAGATTGCAATCCTGAAGCTGCTGCTCCAGACAGAGCCAAATCAGGCCATGAGATTAAGAGCTTTGTGGGCTCTATTACCTTGTTGAGTTCTGTCTGAGCTCTTTGGATGTAAAGCAATGCCAAAAACTTTTCAAAGGCGTTGTCATCGTGGGGAGAGTGCTGTTGGTTGACACCAAAAATGCTGGATCAGAAGCTGAACTTCCTAATTCATGTTTCATACCTCCGAGTTTCTTTCCTGTCAAAATGTTCCTTGAAGGTTGTGTGTCGAAGCTGTTCAGTGTGTTAACCTTGCATCTTCACGTTCTTCTGTTAAAAAAGATAAGTAACTCTATAATCAACTCTACAATCTAGGTCTTAAGATTTAAGCTGGTTTCTCATTTCAGTACTAAAGGAAATGGAGCCACCTCAGCCTGTTCAAATGAACTTTCAGCTCTTGCTTTTGCTTCTAACTTCGTCAGCACATTGTTTGCCTTGAGTGGTGAGGAGAATAAAGGTTGAAAGAGAAGTGCATGTATACACATCAGAGATCCAAGTCAAGACTAAAATCACAAACAGATTTTAAGGAAGGAAAGAACTGAGCATGTCTGGTCCAACATGGGGGAAACAAGCCAAGAAAGGTGAAGGTTTAAATTATTAAGAAGGAAAATGAAACAGCAGAAGAAGTAGTTGAAGAATAGTTGAGAAGAAGAGGAACAAGGCCTGTTGGATGTTCAGAGATGGGATGAGTCTCTGTGGAGGTGTCACAGACTGTGCCTACACATGGGTGTAGTGGAGTTCCTTTAAGCAGGGGGTAGATCCACAGTAGAACTCTAAGTTCTTGATTTCATTTCATTTTGCAGGGTTTCCTTTGCTTTCTGTGTCACTTTGTAAGAAAGTGTAACATTTACTGGTTAGTTCAACAGCAATCAAGGTTTCACATGGGAGCTTGAGAGCTTCTTCCTGTCTAGGAACAACCACAAAACTCCACTACCTTGTGTTACTGGGCAGGATTTCAATCTTAGCTGCTTCCATCAGTCATAATTCCTGATAATTTCAATTATTTATTAATGTTAAACCCTCTATTGCTAGTTACTTATAACTGAGCTACATAGAGTCATAAACAAGCAGTGAGACATGAGTCACAGGTACTGGAAAATGATCAAATCATGCTCCATGGTTAGTGAACTTGCCAGACAATCCCTTTAACTTGCCAATCCCACCCACCCGTGCAGCATGAAGAATTTAGTAACTTCAGCCAGTAAATGGTCAACAAGGTCAGCAGGAGATTTGAGATGCTTGGACTAATCTTCTGCTTATTTGGTTGCAGATTTGCTGATTTTTTTTGCTGGTTTCTGAGGCTTTGTTTGTCAGGATGGAAGAAGTTATCTGGCTTCTCTTTTTATTAGGAATAATAATAATATATAGTTGCCCCAGTCACACCTGTTTAATACGTCTCAAAAGTAGACATTATGCTTTATATAAGTAATATATTATGGAGGAATTTGCAGAGTATATCACAGGCAGTTTATGACTTGCCTTCTGAAACAAAACTGTTATTTCTTGGTTTTAGTGCAAGGAGGTGAGATTTATTATTAGAAGTTCAGGAACTTGTCACTATTCTCCTGTACTGGTACCTACCAGTTTAGGAGTAAGTTGGAAGATTTATGAAATAGTCATGTCCTACTATTTGGTCTATTTACCCTCCAACACCTGTAGAGGCAATTAAAGCTGTTGCTGCTCTAGATTATTCCAGAAAATCGATAATGCTGGTTTGTTGTGCTGAGGAACAGCTGCAGAGAATCCCTTGTGAGCCAAGGATCTGCCAGTGCCATCATAACCTTCTCCTGGTCCCAAATGCTTTCCTTTCTGCTTGAACATGCTGCCACCCATCCTCCATGTCAAGCTTAATTCTCTTTCTTTTCAGTCCCACAGCTCTTCTCAGAAGTCTTTGTTTCTGGGGAGAGCCCCACACAAAGCTGCTTTACCCTGTTTCTCATGTTCTTCTGCTTGAGAAATACAGTTACAGCCACAGAGCCCCAAATTCTTCTTTCCTGATCTTAAAGGTCTTTTCCAACCTAAATGAATCTATGATAATACACAGAACCAACAAGACTCTACAGGAACTAGATCCCTGCAACAAATGGTTCCTTGACACAGAGTTGGGCAAGGCTTAATGTTTATTAAACTAGAAAGCAATTAGAAAAAATAAACACATAAACCAATTAACTTATACAGGAAAGCAGTGATCCTCGTTGCACTGAGGAGGAGGAGGAGGTTGCAAACCTCTTGAGTGACAACAGTGACTACCCCAGCTGCTCTGACTTACATCCAGGCCAGCACTTTTGCTCCTTCTAGTGCTGTGATGACAGGTGGTGACCACATTTTCCTTACAGGAGGGTATTTCTTTACAGGAGGTAAAAAATAGCCTTTAAGAGGAAAGGCATTTAGATAACAAAGCAGACTCTGTGCTTAGGTAGATCTTACCCAGGTTTGCTATTTGTGTGAGGAACCATCACTTGTAAGCACATCCCAAAGCAACTCAGAAAAGTTTTTTGCTCACTCTATCACATAACATCTTTAAAATTATATGTATATTGTGCATTTTGCCAAACAATTCAGCCAGATTCAGCATTTGGAAGATGAAATAACAATGTCATTTCTGCTGCCTTTTTGTTCATTGGGAAATCTCTGTGCTTTCGTTCCACGTGCTGTTTGCAGGAATGAAATAAGATTCATGTCCTGCCATATGCCTGTTCATCCCCCATACCCTCAACACATGGCAAAGAGAATATGAAGAACCAATCTCATCCTAAAATGATCATGATCCTAAGTACCATCAAACCATCTACATCAATTCATCCAATAGATTTCACTGTTTCTTTGTTTTCTCAGTCCAAGGATTTGAGCAATTACTGTAATTGTGAAAACATTTCTACCCTAAAGCAGAGATGGGCCATGGAGCTAATTAACATACTTTACACTGACTCTATGAAAATGAAATATGTGATAGGTTCCAAATGAACTGTTCAGCAGAGCCCTGTCGGACTTATCTTTCCATTGTAGCAAAAATAGATTGTAGAGCAAGAGAATGAGATAGAGGGGAACATTTAAAATGAAGTGATTAACTTAATTGCTTTTCTTTCAACCACCAGCAGTTCTTAGAAGTGAAGGATGAGAGAAGCTCCTGTTAATGTAGAAGACAGTGAGGAAATTATTTCTGTATGTGTGACACGAGGTTACTTTATAAAATCATGTACTCAACAACCAGTCATTTTTGAATGACTGAGACTCAAATGAATACAAACTGTCACAAGCTTGAAACTTGAATATTTTAATGCATCTTTTGCCAACTGAAAAGAGACATGGAGGGAAGGAGTCAAGAGCAATGACCAAATCCCTTCATTTCTGGTACTGTTCCACTCTAGGCAATCAGTCTTTGCTGCAGAGAGATAGGAGAGGGCTAACTTTAAAAGCAGAAGGGGATCTTTAGGATTCAGCAGTTACCTCCTTTTCAGGGTCAAGGCAGCTCTTCTAGTGCTTTTATTCCACTTTCCATGGGAGTGCAGCCAGTGTTCCTGAGCTCCAACAAGCCTCTCCTATCTCTGCTTCTGTCTTGAAAGTCTCTGAGCAAATATGGTGGAGCAGAGATTAATGAACCTGCCACTCTTCATCCAAAAATTCAGTAGGGGAACATGCCCAGACCCAGGAGTAGCCTTAAATCTATGCAATCCAGCACACATATAACACTTGCTTTCCTGCACTCCTTTCCCAAAGAGCAGAGGGAAAGACAGAGGCCCATGGATGAAGAGGACAAACTGCTTGAAGTTCCTGAGCCCAACTAGAAGAACCAAATCCCTGAAGATGTTTAGCTCAAGGGGAATGCTCAGCTCCAGGGACAAGGGATAGAAAAGGGGGGTTAGAAAAGTTCTTAGATAAGACAACTGAGAAACACTTGACAATTTAAAAGATTTAAAATGAAGTGGAGCAGCAGGGCTAGGGAGAGTAAAGTTGCTGCTGCTCAGTGTGTAAGTGAGGGAAAGGAGAATCTTTGCCTCTTTCATAGCCACATTGAGCAGGACACAGGGTTTGACAGTGCCCACGTCAGACTGCTGGAAGGCTGGAAAGGGATCTGTGGTACCACTCATATGGAGGTTGATCCACAGGGTAAATATACACTCTGGAAAGAGTTAAAAGGAGAAGCTGATGTTTCTTTAATCATAGCTGGTGGGCTACTAACATCCTGGCAAACCTGCCTGACTAATCTCCTGTTGTGCAGTGCCAGTGTTGTCAGCCTGCTGTTCGTACTGACCCCCAGGACCTCTGAGGGTACAAACCTTTCTGTAGGGAAACACAGTCATCTGGACTGGGAAATAATTGAAAGGGCCTCAAGTCCTTGCTTGGCTCACATTTAAAATATCTGTGAGAAAAAAAAGTGGCTGCACTTCACAGACTACAGCTAGCTCAAGCCAACCCAGGTTTTATAAATCACACTGCTTTTGGGTATGTTTCCTGTGTATCTTTGAGATAAATAAGAGCCAAAAAAACAGCACAGGCATTTCTCTGCCTTATCTACTATTTCTTTCTCACTTGGAGGTCCATTTCCTGCTCATATAAAAGCCTTCTGGCCTTCCAAGGATGATGGGGCAGGCAGCTGTTTCCCCAGGGTTATCACAGAATCATAGAATGGTTTGGGTGGGAAGGGACCTTTAAAGGTCATCTCGTCCAACCCACCTGCAGAGATCAGGGACATCTGCAACTAGAGCAGGTTGCTCAGAGCCCGGGCCAGCCTCACCTGCAATGGTTCCAGGGATGGGGCTTCTACCACCTCTTTGGGCAACCTGGGACAGGCTCTCACCACCCTCACTGTAAAAATTTTCGTCCTTGCATCTAGTCCAAAATTTTGAAGCAGACATTTCAAATATTGTCAGATCCAGGACAGATCTTTGTGGACAACATCAAATGGAAGGGAGCAGTAACACGCTGGAGGTCAGGGCAGGTGTTCAGAGGGACCTCAGCAGACCAGGGGAATGGGCCAGCAGGAATCGTACAAGGATATTAATAATAATTTGAGAGTGGTGCAGCTGTGGGTTAGAAGCCCAGAAAAGGTGTTTGGATTCAATATCCTTAGAGATTTTTGAAACACAACTAGGCACAGTCCTGGGCAGTCTCATCTAACTGTGAGTTTAGCCATGCTTTGAGCAGGACATAGGACTAGATGACCTTGAGATCTCTTATGATCTATTTTTCCCTATGATTTTGTGCTTTTAACTCATCTTAATACCACAGAGGCGAACCTCCCTTCCACATCTTCACTTCACGTTCACAGCTTTGTGAAGGTTCAAGTCACTAAATCTGGTTACTAAACATAGTAACTAACTTGCAGCAATTATTAATGTGGAACATTCAGTAACAAATCTAAATTACCATTTGCTCCACAAATCTAAATTACCTTTTGCTCCTACACACATTCTGACCCCCAGAACAAGATTTTGTCCTTGATATTTATCAGCTCAGGGGTTTTATGTTGTAGCAAAAATACCCCTTGACATTAAAATACATGAAATGACTTTGGTCCAACGTAATTGCTACTTTTAAAATCATTTTTACTCCACCAGTTACTGCAGTGGTTTCACACTCCTACACACTTTTGTGAAAGGTGTTGTTATGGTGACGTATTTCACCGGGCTGTATTTTTCCATATGCCTCTGTCTCCACTTTTTTTGTGTCCCTTATATAGTTAAACGTGCTCATCAGTGACCAGTGTTTAACCAAGGAACAGCTGAGAATTTTCTTGCAGATTCATTTTTGTCTCCCAGCTTGGCTTTCCTTATTTGTCTGGGAACTAAGTGCTTGCTGTCTAATTTCACTTGTCATGTTTTTTAACTGTTCTTGGAATTTTGCTTCACATTCCTTGGGGTGAAAAGTTTGCTGGTGGTGTTTACCAGCCTGGTTTACCCTCCACACCCCACTGCTGCATTACCAAGAGCTCCATCTCTCCTAAAGCACCTGAGAAGCTTCAACCTTTCAAATTGTTTCATCGACTGAACATTAGTACTGCTCAGTGAAAGAGGCATCAGCTTGGGTTTGCAGCCTGCTGTTGGTGGACAGAATGAGAACTCCACTTACACGTGTGATTATTTTTCATTATTTTATTTGTGACTGAGTTTCCAGGTCGATTATTGTTGGCACAAAGTAAAATGTATGTGAGCACACAGTATCCACTCAACAGCCCTGAAAGGAGCATATTCTTGGCTATCAGAGCAGTGCTACAGTAAATTGCCTCTTTATTTATTACAAGATTGCATACAGAGGAGATAACAGCAGAGCTAACGAGACTGTGCATATATATGTGTTCCATTAGTAATGAGAAACAGCCACACTAATTAACTCTGCTCCCTAATGAAATTAAAATCACGGGGTAAAAGACATTTATAACAAAGTCAATACAAACCCAAAGTTTCTAATTCCTTCCCTATGGCAGGGTGACATAAGTAATATCTTGATTATATGTTATCATTAAACAGTAATCATTGACAGGGGAAGAGGGACTTAGTGTTGTTAGGTTGAGCTTGTTCCAGTTTCCAGCAAAGAAAAAAATAGTTTCCTTCCCTCACCCCTTCCTCAACTCTGGACATACAGACTGGTAAATTAGTGAACTATTATTTCTCATTTTTTAACTTAATTTTGGAAAATAACTTGATATATTCATTTGCACATGTAAATTTCTTCAGAGCAATGTAAGCTTGAGTAGAAGACATAAAGCAGCATTTTTTCCCAGTAAGCTCACTATTATTTTCACAATTGAGACAATGGTGACAAGGGCTGTTGACACTTCCATTTTGCCTCATAACTTTTCAGTCAACTTGCTTGCTGGTGCGTCTTGGGGACAGTCACATCATCCCCATTGTTGCCAGTTGGATGTTGACCACGTCAGCCCTCAACGTTCTACCTGGCCAGCCTGGTCACTCCATGCTCCTTCATCCTGCTGGTGAAAACAGAGGTCAGCTGTGGAGTCTGGAGTAGCTGGTGGTTGTCCACTGGCCATGGACTCTGGTGGCAAAAGGCCATGTGTTCGTATGGTCTGTGTGGATGGAAGCTTCTGAGGCTGTGGGTGAATTTCATCTGATGGAGACCCAGGTGCAGGCTCTGTTGCAGCTTCAGCTCTGATGGAAGTACCCCTGGGGTCCTCTGGATTTTCATGGGCTGTGGGGCAGGTGATGCAGCAGGGGTGGTCAGCATAGAGACCAGGTCCTCCTCAGTCATTATGCTGTTGGTTATATCCAATGGAAGAGAGGTTGAGGTGAGCCCACACCTGGGATCTGTCCCAGACAGAGCTGAGTTTGCTGCCCATTTTATTCCTGACTGGTGAGCTGAATTCTTACCAAACTACAAAGCATATTCCCATTGACCAGTCCCACAAATCGTTGTCTGCCATCCACTCCTTGAGCATCTCCTTAATACTGCTGTTTGGCTTTGAGAGTGTCCTGGCTTTCCATGCACCAAGTTGAGCTGAGGCCACAAGTACTTTAGTTCTTGCATGACTTGAGTAATGAGCTCTGTCCCATCACGACCCTGCAGTACAACAGGAGCTTCAGAAGTCAGGGAGGTGTCAAGAAGCTGCAGAGCCACCACAGCTGCTGTTTTTGATGTAAGTGGATGGTGATGCAGACCTGGTACCTCATTACCCACTTCAAACTGCTGAGACACACGAGCTGCATATTGATAAAGCCAATTTGCTCCCATGCTGAGTGCTCCTTGTTTAGAACAGACCAGACAACAAATCGTTGCAAGTTGTGATTTCTTTTTTCTTGGCACACTCCACAGAAGGATCTGAAGTGCTCAGCAGCATCTCTGGTGATGTTTGCATACTTAGACAAGTGATTCATGACATGATCTTGGCCACCATGGCCAGTAGCCATATGTGGGTTTTTTGAGGACATCATGTGTATCCTAGATGCTCACATATTACATGGTAGAGATTCCTCTTTCATCTGCCTCCTCTTAACCTCCACACTGCAGAATTTCTTATCTAAAATGAGGGAAACAGTGAGAAGTTTATTAGCAAAGATTCTGTATATCTAAACAAGGAAAGCAGTGATGTATAAACTTAGCATTAAAAAATCAGAAAGAGTAGGTTCTCCACACTTACTTTGTAAGCAGATAGTCAAGGACTTGGGATTCTGTTTTATCTTCTTTATTTCAGCAATAGTTGCACAAAACTCTGCCTTTGGGATCATGTACTTGGAGCATTTGTTATTCTTTTTGTATAGCTCTTCTTTAAATTTAACTTTAAAGTCCTGAGGCGTCTTCAGGAATTATTACTTAGCAAGCAGAGAAATCTGATTCAACTCCCTCCTTTTATGTACAGCTGCTCTTGCACCAATTTCTGACCTGTGATGCTACAGTCATGTTGTGAAAAGAGTCATTTTGTAATGTTACTAAAATCTTTAGCCATTTCTCAACACGACTTCAAGTTATTTTGCAAAATGAGAGAAAATAGTAGGCAGATATAATGCAAAATATCTCCCCTCTAGCCTTGTCTACACTTGCATTTCAGGAGTTACTCAGACTCTTCTCCTCCTGTGGCATTACCTGGCAGCATCTCCAGCAGGGAGGATGACTGGGATGGTGGGAGAGAGTGATCAGCCAGTGAGACACAAAGCAGAGGGAGGCTGGAGGGACCAGCAAATGGTCCTCCCTGTAAACCCTGTCACATCCTTGCTGGAAGCATCACCTCTGTCACCACCTGGCAGGGCAGGTCCTGCCAAAGTTAACCAAGACTTCCTTCTCCTGGCTTTCTCTGCCAGACACTAACACGAAGTAAGATGAGTGACAGATGTAAAGTTGGTGTAGACAGCCCCATGAAGAGCATGACTTGGTGCTGAATAAGATCATCAACTTAAAGCATGGAATTATGACACCCTCATCCTGCTCATTACCATCCTGAAAACCCACTTTAGTATTTATTGTGATGCTATGTACATTTTTACAAGACTTAAACAATTTCTTGATTTTAACACACATGTGAACAAGACTGGTTAAGCTGTATGGTCAGGAGGTACTCTTTGTAAACATATATTTTATTTTTTGAAAGTCTTACCAAATTCAGCTACAAAATGCTTTTTTTTTTTCAGGAAGGACCTGCTTAACTTTTTCAGCATGTAGTCATTTTGTTTGTTACCAACTTTATGATGAGAGAAGGGTTATACTCTAGAGTTACAAAGGTACCCAGTGCCTACAGAGCACAGGCAAGGTATTTTCTCCCACCAACGATGTTGCCACAGGAGAAAACTAAAATATTGTGCCATTTTCCACCTTCTATCTCACCATGAGGAAAAACTGATTTGTTTGTGCAGTTTTCAAACAAATCTGGGTCAGAGCAGTTTATTGCTTTCCTAATGACACATTATTAAGTCATTAATGAACTACACATTCAGGTTGACTTCTTCCATGAAAGCGTCCATAGCTCCCCAAGCACTGCTGAATCTGGCTGGTAGTTGTCTTCCTCTTTACCACGATCCTTCTGGAGCAAACACTTCCTCATTTTTTTTCTGATCCAAACGTTTCTATCTTACCAGATGTTGTGATCCAGGCTATTTGCCAAGGGTGGGACATGTGAGCACCCCCACATCTCACTTGTGTTATGAACTTCAGAGATTTCCATCTTTTGGTGTTACACAGCATTACTGAAACTGTGACCTGGAAATACTTTCAGACCTCCCAAGAGATACAGAGGAGCTTGAAGCAAGAAGGAAGACAGGGAAGGAAGACTAGAGAAGAGTTGGGATCCCATAAAGTAACCATCTTGGTGGGACCAAAAGCAAGATGCATATCAGTAAGATTGTACAGGTACAACAAGATCAACCAATCATTATTTCACAGCTCCCTGATGTGCAAGAGTTGTTGAAGGTGCAGTAGAAAGGAATGGAAAGATTCAGAAGTATGGAAAGGTGGCTTCAACAGCATCATGAGGAGAGGCTGGAGTCACTGGAAATCTACCAGCTGATAACCTCTAATTTGTCAAATTACTGAAATATTATCCCACTGATTCCGGATGGAAAAATGTGACCTTATGCAGAGGCAAGAAGAAGGAAGATGTATTAGACATTGCTGTCTTGGGTTAGAGCAGCCAGAGATTTATGCTCTTTTTTGGGGGATAGGTGTAAAGCAGCTGAGCTATGAAAGCCTGAATGTCTTTCACAGAATTATTTTGTTGAATTTTTTGCCTCTTTTAGTGGAATTCAATTTTATCTGCAGAGACAGCAACAGACAATGCCTCACTGGGATATAACAAGCTTTTTAGCTACACCAGGTTTATTAGCTTTTTTCATCCTTTCCAATCCAAGCAGTAACATTTCAATCTCTTCTACCAGTACAGGGTACTACATTTGTGGAATTGATTTCAAGCTGAAGATACTGTGAGTAATTAGTTAGAAACTCCATAATTGCACAAAATCAACATAAGATTAAAAAAAAAAATCATTGTTACCTTGGAGACCTAAAATTTTGACTTTTTAAGAGGAGGCAACTGCTGTCAGAATGATCTAAATAAAATTATCCTCATTGTTACATATTTTTTAAAAATTGAACAGTCCTGTAAATAAAAATACAGGCTTTGGTTTGAACTTACAGTGTTCATTTCAGTAGCAATGTGTAAATTTTGTTGTTAGAGACATTTTCATAATGGGGGAAGGAGAACACCACTCCTCTGCTGCAGTGATACTATCTCCAAGAGGTGATTTGGAGAAAATATTTTAAGAAATAACTATTTCTTCCTGGTTTGTTTTTAAAGGGTTGGTTTAATTGTTCAATTTACTTAGAAAGTTATGCTTGTCTTTACAGTGAAGGAACAGACCTCCTCAGGAGGAACAATTGCTTCCCTGATATTTTATGAGAGCTTGTGAGGAATAAATAAGAAACATATGTAGAAAATTATATAGATCTTTACTCTTCAAAAATCTGCACCATATTCCATACAAAACCTGCTTTTCTATCTGTGTTTCTATATACTTTGCAAATGCTCTTGAGTCTCCTCCTGGTGCCCTTGACTTCACAAACCTCGACGTAAAACCAGTAACCACTGTCCCAGAGGTAACCTTCCAGTTTACCAGCTGAGACACTGGAGGAGGTTCACTCCATCATTTCGTGGAGCAGATGTGCAGAGCCCTGTGCTATTTCCAGGATCCATCTTGGCTTGCTCAGGAGGGGGTTGGCCATGCCTGTGCAGCACCATGCTCTGCCAGGTCCAGGTCCTGGCCCAGGTCCAGGTCCCTAGCAGGGACACCAGCAACAAGCCAACCTGCTGCGGAGCATCACCACCATTTGTTTGAAGAGACGGCTCCCGCTCAGCACGAACGACAGCAGGTCCAGACAGCTAAGGGCAGTCAGACTCAAAAACACTTCATTGTAGCTCTCTAACAGCTCAAAATCACTCACGTGCTGTATGTAGTAAACCCTAAAGAGGTGATAGGGAAGGAAGCAGATTATGATGACGCAGATGAAAATCAAGTTTTTCAGCTGGGCCCAGAACTCTTGGTGCGTCCAGAGAGAAGTGGAATGTTTTCTCACCACTTTTACCAGGATGAAAATCTGCAGGCCCAAGAGGACACAAGTCACACAGGCAACAATTACAACTATGGTGTAGTTCAGGGCTTTCACACTCTCCTGCTGTAGTTCTTTGTGGAACTTAAAGCACGCCGTGTCATTGTATGAGCCTAAGCGCCCATACTCAAAGTACAAGACTGGCACCACAAAGACCATGACAAAGACCCACACGGCAGCACTTGCTGCAATGGCATGAAGCTTCCTGTAGAACTCCACCTTGTCCTTCCACTGAAAGAAGATGAGCCACCGGATGACCAGCGTGATCACGTAGAACAGGAAGGTCAGGTACATGTGGATGTGCACCATGGCACTCACCAGCTTGCAAAGTGGCATCTTGAATACCCACCTCTTCTTGACGTAGTAGTGTAGGCGGAAGGGCACCGTGAAGAGGAGGAGGCTGTGCACAACCACCAGGTTGATGATGGCTGTCGTGGTCACAGACAGAGTGTTCATCTTGACCAGCACAAAAGACATCGTGATGGTCCCTATCCCCCCTCCAGCAAGGGCAGCTGAGTAGGCAGAGATCAGTATCACTCTCATGGTGTTGGAGTAAGAGAAGGCATAGGGGTCGCTGCTGTTCCTATTCTCCATCATGTTCCTGAGGTCTTCCTTGTACGTATTCTAGAAATGAAAAGAGTGCAAAAAGACTAAGATAAAGAGAGGGTCCACCTGAAAAGCCAGCAGAGCTTTCCACCTGGATCTTGCTGGAGGGATAATCCTGGAATCTCACATCTGGTGCAAGCTGTAACAAATAGTCTTATCCAGACATCCTCCAGCCTAGAGAGAAATGGCTGAGAAGGTTGGGTGGAGAAGCTGCTCCAGCCCTTAAGATATTGTCAGCCATACCCTTAAAACCAAGCATGAGTTAATAATATGTGGGAAGAAGAGATCCTTAGAGAAATGACATAATTGTGGCAGTTTTGAGCTCTCTGTGTTATTAGTTCTCCTCTTTTCTGAGCATCTGCAGTGAAGATCAGAGATATTGTTCAAATTCTGTTACTCATTCATCAGCTTGTTTATTTGCAACACAAATCTGCCCTTCCCAGAGCCAGATAACAACCATATGTTGCTCTATCAAAGCTACAAATTTTGTTTGTTACCCAGAGCTGAGTTTTGCACACATTACCCTCAACTCCTTCTTCTCCATGGACAGTTTATCTGAGCAAGGGATTAAGCACCATGGATACCAAGCCTCCATGGAGATCCTGCTCAGATCCTACCAGACCACATAGCGTGGGCAGTGCTGTCCTGGTGCTCAGGGCCATTTCACATCTAATATGTGGCAACCTCGTGTTACAAAATGGGCTCTTAGAAAATGTTAGGAAAGGGCATCCTGTGTTAGTGCAACTAAGCCTGCCCAGCCCGAGCTGAGGCTGGAGGAAAGATAATAGCTCATTTAATAACTGTGCTATCTATTTTTAACGTATTACTGTTTCAAAGAGAAATTAAATATAATTCTTACAATTCTAAATCTAACTTCTGGTAGGATTTTTAAGTGCTACAGGGTGAGTACAATTAACACGAATGGGAGGGGAAGAGTTCAGGTAGGATGTTATCCTGAAACCCGTTTTCAGCTTTGACAGCATCAAGGGGAAGTCCACACCACACTCATAGTAAAGAAGTGAGGAAAACTGAACAGTGCTGGGCTCTGTTACTTACCCCAGTTACGTTGCTATTGCTACCTGAGCTATAATTCCACAGTGTTCCTGGTACATCATCCATTTCACTGGTGTTTCCCACAACGCTAGAGGGGGTTTGCTCCTGGGTGAGTTTTTGCAATGGTTTTTTTCAAGACCACGATGTTGTTAACTTCACCAAGTCATTCTGCTCTCTCTTTGTAGGAGTGGCATTTCAGTTTACTTTCATTTTCAGGTAGCACATACTGGCAGAAGGTGGGAGGTCAAAAAAGGTCTTTAGCAGCTCTCCCTTTGGAGGAAAAGAGGAAATACCTATAAGAGTTTTATAAACCGGTTTTTAAAACAGTGGGGAGTGAGTATCTGTGGTGAAATCTCAGGTATTTTTTGTTTCTCAGCAATATCTCTGAGCATTCCCCTCTACAGTAATCAATATCTCATTATACATTGTAAAATCAGTTATTCTTTAGCTACCCCAGCTTAGCACCTAAGACTCCAGATATTTTATTGCAATCAACATAAATATAACTGCCTTGTCTCCAACTAATGCGTTGGGTGTTGGCACTTACTGACCTTTTCTGTTTGAGAATGCATTTCAGAGTTATGTGGACAACTAATTCCAGCTCATTATGGGAAGTAAAATGGGTTGCAGTGAGGGAGCTTTTTCTCAAAGGCACTGCTGGTTGGCACACCACAGCTCTTGCATCAGAAACCATGCAAGTTCCTTCCAGTTCTGCTCTCCTTTCTGAGATGTTGTGTTTCAGCAAGCCAGAAGAGATCAGCAAGAGCTGCTCATCAGTTTCTCCAAGTTGTTAAGCTTCAAGTCAAAACGATGCCTCTAAAAAGTGGCACTATTGCACTGTTTTAATTTAAAATGCATATTTCGACTTTTATAAGTGCCACAGCCTTAAAGGCAATAGGCTGGAAACGCGGGTTGATGTGAGCAGCCCTGGCAGCAAGGAGAGGAAAGTCCCCTTGGGGTCACCCTTCAGAGCCTGGCAGTGACATTTGAACTGAAGGTAGTAAGAATAGATAAGCAGAAGTCAGATAACTGATCTTTTCCTCAGATATTCCTATTAAGGGAACAACAAGAGACCTATTTCTGTCTGCAAATAGGCAATCGAGACACTGACATGCAGGTTTCTGCAGAATTTTGCAGTCATTGCTAAATCCCTTCATTGTAAGTTTCTGCAGGAAATCCCATTTTCATTAATCTTCCCCAAAAAAGCTACCAGCAGCTATGATATGAGATTATCAGCTCCCCAGTACTACAGGCATCCCACTGAAATATCCTTGCAAGATGAATACAGAGTGTAACGTGACACAAGGGGTGTTTCACAGATGAAATGCTGCTTTCTGGCGAAATGAGGTTTCCTAAAATTTAAGCTATAAGTTATTGGCCTGAAACACAAGTCCATTGGCCAGAGTTTAAGAGGAGACACATGGCCTGAGAATGAATGTCTAACAAGAGACTGGTTAATTATATGACATAAGGCTATACACCGAAACTCACTGGAAACATGAGCCTCCAGGAGCTGGAAAATATCTCACAGCAGAGGAGAACAACAGAAGAGAGCACTGAGGGTAGTATCAAGCTGCCTGAGAAATGGTCTTCTCCAGTGGTGCTCAGTCCCTTGCCAATGTCAGCTGGTGTAAGCTAACAGCATTGCTTCAGTGCTGAATCCAGCTTGCTTCAAATTAGCTTTCTAAACACTCTTATCATTACCTTGCATTTTACAGAGTGGCTGTAACCTGGTCAAAGAGTTAAGGTTCTGTCTCATCCCTTCCTACCTCCTACCCACAGATTCCCTGGCCCCAAGCAATGTCTGAAGCACGAAGGAGCTCCTTCAGGGTGGTACTTTGCAGCTTTACCTCACCCAGGCAGTTTCCCTTCATACAAACTAATGTTAGGTCTTGTCATCTATAAGAACAGAAGATGCACAGAGAGGATTTATCTCACTGCACATCCAAAGGCCAAGAGTTTCTCCTCAAGGAAGTTTTCTCATTTCTGTGCCTTCCTACCCCCTCTAGCTGTGGCCAGCTTAGTGATGCTGCTCAAGTTTTGGAGTCTCCCTCTGTGTTAAACCTCATCACTTGGCTAAACTTCTGCTGGACACATGCTTTGAGCAGCCAGGAGGCAACCATGGGCAACCGCTTCATTTGAATGCCACCACAGTTAAAGAGACATCTGCTCGTGCCAAGGGCTTGGGGACAATTGCCAAAATAGGTGTGTTTTGACAAGGGTGGTAGATTGCCAGGAGGTCCACTGCTGGGTTCTTTCAGAAATATGATATGATTTTGGCTTTCCCTATAGATGTCTGGAGATAAGTAGAGATAAGAGACAGAAGATAACTTTCTCTTCACCCCAGCCATACTTGTGGCACCTCACCAAACCACCTCCATCAGTGTTGTGTTTCTATTTTCATAGAATCATTTAGATTGGAAAAAACCCCTTTAAGATTATCAAGTTCAATCATAATTTTGTTCTTAGATGAACAGCTTTGCATTTGGCAGTGGGAGGATGCACGTTGCTAGTTGCACCTGACTTAGCAAACCAGATCAGCCTGTCACTGGCTTGTTCCCTTCATTGCTTACTAAGAACCAACCAGGTTCATCAATCATCTTTATGCTATGTCAACATTATATCAAATTATTTAAAAAAACCCCCAAATCTCATTTGTCAAAACGAGGGCATTCTTACAATCCCTGCCAAACAGTGAGCTCTTCTCTCTGGGTAACAAGTGTTTGTAAAATTTATCACCCCGTACATGTCTGCTGAGGGACTGGCAGGCTTCACACAGACCTTCATGTGTTCCGACAGTTGGGTTCTGAAGAAGAAGCATTTGCAGCCTCCACGCACCCAGCTGAGGGGTTTCATTTGAATTTGGAGGGGAAAAACAGTTGAATTCAAACGAAAGATTTCTATTTTTGACAGACTTAATAAAATGGAAAAACGAGTGTCAGAGCTCACATCTCTGCACTGAACTAGACTAGGTTGGAGGCAGTGCAAAGTACAAATATTTCTTAACAGAAATCTGTTTAAAATGTGCATTTGTTTCACAAATGTCCTCATTTAGTCTCAGAGATGCTTTCTGCTGAGGGCATTGTCGTTGCTTTCCCATTTGCTCTAATTCCACGCTGTGTTATGGTAATGTAGGCTATGCCACGAAAATAACTGCAGAGCTCTCCTCATCTCAGAATAACCATACCCACCTGAAGTCTGAAGTATAAATGTCTCCTTAAAGGAAAACATTACAAATTAAACCCATGAATTATCAAGTGTGTGTTTAGATTTGGGTATCGACATTTCTCAAACAACTTTTAGTGATTCCTCTGACTCATTCACGAGCTCATTGACTCGTGTCTCGCAGGCTGTGCCATCATTATGCTGATACTTCTTAGTTTAAATCCAGCCTATTGAAGAACAAATGGGATGGAAAAACACATTGAGTTAGTCCTCTTTTGGTTGAGACTTCTGCTGGTTTTACACAAAAGTGGAAACCATGGAACCTTCCTAAAAATCATTATTTTCCATCCTAGCTGTATCTTATCAAAGAGAACAAACTTACCCTTCTGGTTTTTGCAGAGATTGGGTGATATCAAACACACACACAAAGATGGATAGAACCAAAATAAATTGCCTCTTAATTTTAGGAGGATGAAAAAGGATGAAGCAATGTTTTCCTGTACTAGGAGATTGCAAATAACAATAAAGACAGGTGTGCAGGAAAGCCTTAAAATGTTTTCAAAATAAAACCAGACAATTGGATACTTTTTTTCCCCTGAATTTACAAACATTGCTTTAAAAACATTGTAAAAGTGACACATTTGCTCATTTCGTGTATACTTACAGATTAGTTTCTCTCCAATCTTCAAGCGTTGTTTACTTGGCTCTTCATTTTATGTAAGCTCTGAGAAAAAAAAGCAAAACACCTGATATTTTAAAGAGTCATTGCCTTCCTTCCTTCATTCTTTGAGCCTGTGACGTAGCAACAACCATGAGGCTCAACTGTGATAGGCACACAACTTCAGGAAGTATTTTAGTTGCATCACAGGATCCTCTAATTTTTAGCTTTTTCTTAGCCTTAGGAGGTCTTCAAAGCCTCCCATTTCTGAGCAGTTACATTCTTCTACTGCCTAAAATGGTCCAGTCTGCACACAGATGTAAAGCCTCACAGATCACCCCAAAGACACTCGCTTGGAAAAGTTATTCCTTGGAGTGGAGGGGATCATTTGAAAGAGTGTTTTGAGAAAACAAGGCAGGACAGGAGTCCAATATGATCTATGTTGTAATTGACTAAGTCTGGGTTTGGGTACAGTTAAAGTACAGACATCAAAGTGTAAGGGATGAAGCAAAGCTCACCCTAAATCCCAGCACAGTTCTCAGCCCTGCTTTCTGCCAAGACTAGCTCAGCATCTGGATCTGGGGGCTCGATGCCATTGCTAGACCCATATGGTGCTGACAAAATGAAACTGGGGATTTTACTGAAAAAACATTAATCATGTCAGTGTGGAAGATTCATCAGTGGTGACGGTCACTGTGTGATGTATGTGGTAAAAGGTGTCTTGCTGCCTCTGTGAGGAAACCGTGTGAGGTCAGTTCTGCCCTCCTGCAGACTTAACTCATTTCTGTCAGAACACGCAGTTAGATTTGGGTATAATAGTTGTAAAAGCAAAGGTGTTAACACTCAACATTTACACATAATCTTACACAGAAACATTTCAACTGGCTACATCCTGTTGCTTCATGGTTGGTTAAAAACCAGAAGGAACGCCTTGTTCTGTGGTACTTCACAACAGGCTGCTGTGTGCTGGAGATGGTCTTTTGGCATTTTGCAATTTTAACAGTGGCTAACAGCCAAAGAGCTGTTCAGATAATATTAAAATGGATCAAAACTATAATGCTTAGCTCTTACCTAGTACCTTTCTGCAGCTGATCTCAAGGTGTGCATATCATTCTCCCCATGCTACAGCTAAACCTCTGCAGCAAAGATGGAATATAAAGCTAAGATAACCTTACATCAAGTCCTGCACCTTCTCAAGTTAGTCATGTTGGTGTGGCTTCCTTGGGGTCTTGTCCTAGAATAAATAGATCCCAATAAACAGTGGGAAGAAAGCCAAGATATTTTAAAGACCTGCAGGCAGCATCTGAATGTGAGAGGTTTTTTGGAGTTATATATTGTTGATAGATATAAGAAGTCTATAAACATACATCAAGTTAATAGACATACACCAAGTTAATACATACATCAATAGGTATAATGCTGTTGATATATATATTTTTGATACATATAGTCACTGAATAACATGAGTTACTTAATATTGTTGATAAACAACAATGTTGTTATTGTTGATAAATAACAAAGAGTTATATATTATTGCTGATAAATAAGAAATGAGGCTTCCCAGGTTCACTTCTTTCCATATATTTGCATTCTGCAAATCTTCAATCCTTGCACCGACCCAGGATTAAAACAAATACTGAAATGCCAGAGTCTGGTCTGGGACAGACATCCTCATTATCTTTGTTTGTCTCTAAGCTGTAGTTAGCATCAAGCTCTAGACAGGTATAGAGAGCTTAATACACATGATTGCAATTCATTTTCCCTGCTAAATTGATGCAATTTTGCCCAAGATTTAGCACCAGAGTGTGTTATCTCTGGAGTACGTTCATCTCACTGCAGCTCAAAGAATAGATTCCAGGCTGGTATCTTGAGATTTTCACCAGTAATGTGCTGAGCAGAATGTGATTATTTTAGACATCACACGCCAGCTGAATTTAAACACAGGTGCTAGAAATGCAGGTACTGTGTAAGCTTTGAGTAATTGCTGATGGTCTTAGCAACACCTCAAAATCTAGAGGAGTCATTACAGTGGGTTTGCACAGTATCGTTGTATTACCTGGATGAGACCTTCCCCTAGTTTGAGATTGCCTTACAGCAACAGTTTCCTGGGCCAAAGCTATTTAACAACAGTTGAGAACCTGGCCCACATTTCAAGGGCTACTTGTCCTGAGATCTGAGTAGCATCAAGGCTCCTTTACTCTGGATTGCATGAAAGGACCTTGAGAAAAGAGAACCATGTCCTTTATGTTGAGGCATCATACAAGCTGTTAGAGATTTATGAGCTGTTTTGAACCCAGAGGTGTACACAGAACAACCACAACAACCCAGGTGTCTTGGTTTTCTACATTTCTTCTGCCAGGACTCAAGGATTTGGAGTGTTGATTCAGAAGTGGACCGTATAGGATGATAGGAGGTATGCAGGTGTGGTGGTTGGGTCTTCTGGAAAACTGCTCCTCTCCTTCACTTACATAGGTGTCAGAAAGCAAAAAATAAGGTCCACCCCATTTAAAGGATGGGGCTTTTACCACCTCTCTGGGCAACCTGGGCCAGGGTCTCACCACCTTCAGTGTCAAAAATTTCTTCTTTGTCTCTAGTCTCCGTCTCCCCTCTTTTAGTTTAAAACCATCACCCCTTGTCCTGTCACAATAGATCCTGGTAAAAAGATTGTCCCCGTCTTTCTTACAGGCCCCCTTTAAGTACTGAAAGGTCACAGTCAGATCTCCCTGGAGCCTTCTCTCCTCCAGCTGAACAACCCCAACTCTCTGAGCCTGTCCTCACAGCAGAGGGATTCCAGCCCTC
>VYZX01024630.1:151780-202760 GCA_013401335.1 Brachypteracias leptosomus
ATTGGAAGGAAGAATATTTTTTTTAAAAAGAAATTATAGCACGAGTCTATTCACCCTCAAAATGTTTACTGCAATTGCTAATGCTGTTTTATTCTCAGATTGTTTATTCCAGTTGATTTCTGGCTGGAGAGGTAATACAAACTCTATCATCAGATGCGTGGAAAAAATCATTTTACTAATAATTTCTTTCATGCTGAATATACAGATACAGATAGTTATGAAATGTAGCATGCTGGAATGTGTTGTCTCTGGTGGCAGAGGAACAAACCTCCCTGCATTAGTCTAAGAGGGTCTGCCTAGGAGCAGTACAGAAAGCAAAGCTTGGTACCAGATTGATAATGAAGATGCTTTTCCACCTCAGCATAAGCACAATGGAATACATGACTTCACTCCTCAGAGAGATGCTCCAGTCCCCTCATCATCTTTGTAGCCTCCACTGGACTCTCTCCAGCAGCTGCTTGTCAACGCCTCTTGAGTATCCACTCCAGATTTTCCTTATGCCTCTTCCTTTGGCTAAAACCCTTTTCCCCTTAATTTCACTTATGAAGAAAGATTTCCCTCTGTTCAGTGAGCTGACAATAAAATAATGAATTCTGTATCAAAAGCTCTCTCCACTTAATTTTCAGATCCAGTTTCCCCTAGACAAGTTACTGAGCATCTGAGCTCATTCCATTCCCACACGTAAGATTATCCTCACATGAACTTAATTTCAGCTCTGTGCCACAGCTCTTCTCTAGGTTAGGAAGAAGTTGATTAATCTGGTGAGAGGTTCCAGCATTATATTTTTTTATGCTCTTTTTGGAGTATCTTTTCCCCTGAGCCTTTTTCATTTCAGATTCAGAAGGAGCCTGCACAGCTGGGTTTATGGGCAAGGGGGTAAATTCATGCAGCCTTTCTGTATGGTAAAAATTTGGCAAAAGAAAATGCACATAACCCTGTGAGGGTTCTATGCAGAAATCTCTAAGCTAGCTTTAAATAGGTGGTTGGCAATAAATCTGTGTTGGTGTGACACTCCCTATAGGCAAATTTATCCCAGCTTTCCAGGCTTAGGGGCTGTAGTATTTTCAGCACTTCAATTAGCTCTTCCAGAGCTGGTTTCAGTGCCTGTGCATGACACTGCAGGAAGCCATGGACACATCCCAGTTGTGTCTACTGTGGCTGTTGAATCAGAAAACCTCCCAGGTCAGCAGGGGCTTCTGGAGATTTTCCTGTCAAACCTCCTGTTGAAGGCAGGGCCTTAGACAGGGTTATCCAGGGTTCCATCAAACCTTAGACAAGGTTATCCAGGGGCCCATCAAAATTCAGTATTGGAGCAGATAGCCAGTGGCTAAGCCAGCTGGCCAAAGCCCCTCAAGAAGTGGACATTAAACCACTCACTAGTGGTCCTTGCTGAGCTGTGCAAGTTTCTGAGCGTGTCAGGGAAGGCGTCCAAAAGCACCAAAGTGAAGGCAGAGCTGGCAACCTTCTGAATATCAGAAGGATTTGTGATCCTCAGCATCCAAGATGATTTTGAGAAATGTACTCTCCAGGAAAGAGCATCAAAGCCCATGAGAAAGCTAGTGGAAGCACTACAGAAATTTCCTTCATATTCTATGTTTAAAGATTGATTGTCAAAACCAACACCACTACCCTTGTTTTCCTGGGTTACATCTTCTATTAATGAATTAATTTTCAGAAAGAATTATGAAAGGGTAGTGCTGTTATAAAAGGAGCCCAGGTGCCCTTCCTGCAATGCTGACTCCCAAAATACACTTTTAACTACCTTCTACATTGCTTCCACAAAATTCGACATTGGAGTGAAAACCCACAGCACTTTTAACTTCCATCCTATAATGCTTCCTCCCAGCTTCCCTTTAAGCTTCCCTCCCACCAGGAACCATTAAGCTCCATCCAGATGTGAATATTTCCCTCCTCCTCTCCAAGGTGAGGGGTAAAATACTCCCTCTTGCATGTCTGCCTCTGCTGATACCTTCGCAGCACTTACCTCTCCAGCAGCCCAGCAGGAGACTCGCCTTGCTCTGTACAACTCCCCAGCTTCTCAGAGAAATGTGCTGAGGAACCACAACCACAACCCAGCTCCATCTGCTTCCTGAAATGTTACTCTTTGCCCACAAACCACCAAGAGATGACAAATGGGGCTGGACCAATTGTTACCAACCCACGTAGCAAGAGTACTGATGTTGATGCATCCGGGGTTATTATTTATTCTTGTTCTGTTCAATATATATATTAAATATTTTCAGTTATTGCAAACTGTGTCTGCTTGTGAGCAGCTACAGGTGCAAGAAAGAGAGGGCTTGTGGGACTGAAAGTGAAAAAGCACACGTGGGAGTAGGTATTTATAGTGGACATATAGATAGAGGTATTTCCTTCCTTTGGTACAAAGGCCACTCAGCCTCTCAGCAGCATTTTCTCAGTTGCACAGATGACACCTGAGAGGTGAATATATTGATCTGAGGAATATTCCTCATGATGCAGTGGTAAAAATACAGGTAGTAATCCTGAAGCAGGGCAACCCACAGGGCTGAATGCTTTCTGGTACTCCTGAAATGCCTCTATCCCATTATCAAACAACAATTGCCCAAAGAGTTGTGAATACCTGCTCTGCATGTGCTTTTTGTCTGCTGCAGTCTTTTTATAAATGAGAAGTATTGACTCAGTCTTTTCATAAATGAAGAGGATAAAGCATGTGAAAAGAAAGTTTTGACAGGGATTTGCTCTGAGATTATCATGAACCTCTTCATTATACACTGTTGGCTATATTCTTGATTGTACCCAATTTATGTTTCTCCTGCCAGAAACCTGGCAGAGCAGCAGAGGTACAGGCAAAGCTGCTTCTATTCCTTCACCCCCTTTAATTTCAAAATATTCTTGAATAAATCAGTAGCACAGCTGAAAAACCTGGCCATGCAAGAAGTGACAGGCCAAACTCATTTCTCCTCCAAAAGTTGAAGGTACATTCCCAGGAGTTTCAACATGAATAATAAAATTGTTCAGAATATGAATGTTCTTTCTTCCAAATTAAGGGGTTATGCTTGGGGACTTTTAAATCCAAAAGCTCATTAAATGTTCTGTTCTATCCCCGTGTTAAGATTCTTCAAGATAAAAAGCAATAGTTGCAGAAAATATCCTATCCCTAGCAATGTCTAACTGCTCTTTTTAGGGTTTTGTAAGAAAACTATTGCTCCAATTACTGGTTGAGCTTTTAACCTGTAGGCTGTATTTTGCCTTTCAGTAGCAGGAAGGAAGATTTCCAGAACTCAACTCTTCACATGAACCTGTGAAATCCAGTAACCTTACCATTACCTCAAGCCAAAAGCAGCTCTACATTTTTGAGGAGCTGCTCATCCCTCAGCACTTATATGGAGCATTAAATACCCCCGAGGCTTTGCTTCTTAGACAAGTAAAATCTGCAATTTCCCAGGAAATGTAGCTTTATCCATGGCTCTTAAAGACTGAGCTACTGCAGAGTCCTGAGGTAACACAGGACACAGACTCTCCCGTAGCACAGGGTACTAAGATTTTTGCTGCAACAACATCTGAAGGACAAAGTTGGTTGTGCTGTGCAGTACTGTGCAGGGGGTGGAATAGAAAACATCCTTTGCTTCTGCTATTGTGGTGGCCACATTTGGGAACAGATTTGCCTAGGGGTAGACAGAACTGGGTTTGAGGAAACAACAATCTATATTCTGCCATTTGGGTTTTCCAGTGCAGTTTATCAGTGAAATGTGGTCAAAGGCTTTGGTCAGCAAGGAGAGGGAAGTAGCTCAGACTCGTGTAAGGTAGGTTAGATACCAGAAGCAGTGAAACCACTCAGAGCAAGAGAGAGATCCTGAAATTTTACAGCCTGAAAGCTCCTTTGCTGCAGAATTGTGTGACTTACTTTTGCAAAACAAAGTAAAAGTGGGAGGAACTCCAAAACTTTCTGTGTTGGAGTCACCTTTTCTCTTGGTGTGCTGGGAGGGTTCCCAGCCTTAAGCAATGGGCTGTGCCTCTGGGAACTGTCTGAGGTGAAAAGTTAATCCAAACAAAGCTCAAAAATATCCTTATTTTTATCCCAGTTCCGATGCTGGCATGTGGTTGTCATGGTTGCCAAACCTATCTTAAAAAAAAAAAATACAAGAAAATCAAGTCTTTCCAACTACATGGAAGAGAAGCTGAAGCACTTTAAGCACTGTGTCTACTATCTGTTTTATTCACTGTTTTAAATAGAGCCAAGCCAATATCCTTCTAATTATCTAGGCCTCTTATCTCCTCTCTTACACCATTACTGCTGCAGTCAGTGACCCTCTGTACTACCCTGCCCATGGGCAAAGAATCTCAAGGCTTCACTTCCACTCCCTTTATAGTCAAGATATGGCTTCTTCCTAGAAGAAGATGCTGTTGCCATCCCTAGGTCTTCTCAGAAGTGGGTGCAAAGCCAAAAGTATCTAATCTTAGGCAGCTATTCTTTTTTTTATCTTCCTATCCTTTTACATGCACATATCCACACACACGCACACAAACACAGCAACGTCCTGGTTTGGAGACACTTGTTTCATAGCCCATCATCCATAGTCCATAGCTGAATACAGGTTTTAGGTGTCTGAACTAAAAATAAACACTCTGCCCAACTAAAACTGCACATAAATTATCATAACAGGCACCTTTCTAGTTCCCATTTTGCACTCAGGGCAGTGGACTTCTAAAGAAGACTTCACCACACTAACCCATCCCTAGAGGTTGACCTAGAGGTCGAGAAGAACAGCTCTAAAATGCAAAGAGACACAAAACCAAACTACACGATGAATCTAAAACAGCCACAGCAACAACAGCAAAACCATTCTTCTGTTTAATATTAAACTGAGAAGTTATTTGGGGAGCAGCAGACAGAACACCAGCTCCAGCTGGTCAGACATGGACTGCAGCAATTATTTGGTCCAGGTTATTGGATCTCATCTATTAGTATCTACAGCTTCCACCTTTAGTATCTGTAGTTCCTCAGAGGCTGTCTCTAAAAAACAACAGCCTAGCTGGGCTGCTCACCACAGCCCTCAGCAATAGCACGGCAAACAAAGATGTCATGAGCTGATAGCTTGATGTATGAACCTCTCCATCCTCTCCAAGCAGCACCAGGGCTTGTGTCCATCACGCAATTTTTATTGAAACATCATAGTCCTCTCCTAGAGAAGCATGTGCTCAAACTGATAAACTCATCACTGTATTTAGGTTAGGATGTCTCTGTGGTTAGTCTTAAGCACAGTTGTACAGCTAGATATCATTTGCTGGTTAGCAAGAGCTCCAAGGTGGATTGTTTCATGAGCTTGCTTGTATCCTATGCCCATGTGAGAATACATCTGGCTTCACAACTATGTATCACTTCTAACCACTATCTTCAGCTCTGTCTCCATAACCTTGCAGAGGTTTTCCTGCTGTTCCCTGCAAAGTTAACCCTTCTGTCACTCAGATGTAGGTTTTGGTAGACCTACTGTGATGCATACTAGAAATCCCAGAAATCACATGATGTCAAAAAACACAGAGTTTTCAGATTCAACTGAGATTGCCTCAAGGGAGGAGAAAATCTGGTTTTTAATATATAGTCCATTTGTTCATTAAAGCATTTGACTGGTTGTCACTGAAGTACTGGCACCCTGCATGGAGCAAGCCAACACATTTTTGGTCTTTGCTACCTTACTGCTGAACATTGAGAGCTTTCACAAGGTCCTATCTGCATCTGTATCCCCCTTTGAGGAAGGAAAATCCAGGACATGCATTTGTTAGCTGGAGCTTGTAATTGAGTAGATTAATGATTTGAGCAGCTGCTGAAGCTCTCAGTTGAGATCAAAACTGAGTCTTCTTGGAGAACTACAAAGGCAGGTTGCTGAGTAGTGTCTGTTAACTAATTATTATTTTAAGCCGCTGCACTGATCCCGAGGGCCTTGGGGTGGTCAGATGTGGTAGGTGTATCTGTAACTATGTTTAGAAAAGAGTTATTGATCTCCTGCAGCCAGGGAGCCTGGTGCTCTGACCTTAGCTTTTACTTCCTACACCACGTTTTTCACCATTTCCTCCTTTTGCTGTGTTTTGTTGCTGCCTTGGATGCAGGCTCCACCCTTTTTGGGGGACATGTAAACAGGTCTGTCTGGCAGGGGTCCACCTTTTGGGGGGACATGTAAAAAACTCTGGCTGGCAGGATGGTGTGAAGGTGTAGAAGAGATTTCCAGGGGATTTTCCAAGTTCTTGCCAGGTTTGTCTCTCTGCTTGCTTGGTCCATACTGATGAACTTGGGTGCAAGGCTGTGCAGGAACAACGCCAGCATGCCTCAGGGACCCTGGCATCCCTCAGGGTGCATAGTCCTGTGCCAGTAGGATCCTCCTAGCCAAAGCCTGGATGGGGACTGCTCTTTCTGGCCAAGCCTTTTATACCCTGTTTGATGGCCTCAAGCCTATTTGTGCCCAAATGTCCTGCCTAAAAAGGGGAAATGGGGATAAATTCAACAGCTATTACTATGGTTTAAAAAGAGCCAAGGGATTTGTGTTTGCCTTATGCAGTGTTATGGCCTTTGCTGCTATGAAATAAATCGTATTGCTCTGTTAGACTGGTTTTCTCTCTCAAAATCAGTAAAAATCTGGCATTACAAACATGTAAGGGACAACCTGCTGTGAGGTCTGTCAGACATGAAGAATTTGGGAGAGCAAATGATCCAGCCCACCTGAGCATCCCGCTCCAGCTCTGCAGGAGATGGGACATGACAGAGTGTTCAGTGTGAAACAACAGATTGTTCTGTGCAATGGTTCTGCAGGGAGACACCCTTCTCAGCTGTGACCTTACAGCAGAGCTCAGCAAGAGGAGCTCCAAACCTCCTGATGAAAAGCAGCAGCCCCTCAGTGAAAACAGACCCTGGGGTTCAGGGGAGCAGGGAGGGAACAGCCTCGTGGGGATTTGCTGCAATAACTGAGCTGGCTGTTCCTGCCAAAAAAACAGCTTTAGAAATTTTTACATTTTTGTGCCAGTCTATTTCATAAATAGGCTTCACAGGGCAACTTTTTCTCATCTTGAATAGAAAGACACAGGTCTGAAGAATCACAAACCCTTGTCTAAAGAGAATGGGGAAGCCCCCCCTGCTCCCTACTGCACTGGTTCTTCTTAATAAGATCATAGAATCATAGAATCATCAGGGTTGGAAGGGACCTTAAAGATCATCTAGTTCCAACCCCCCTACCATGGCCAGGGACACCTCCCACTAGATCAGGTTTCTCAGAGCCCCATCCAGCCTGGCCTTAAAAATTTCCAGGGCTTATATATATAATTCCATTTTTCATTACACATATTTATTTTAATTTTCTCATTTATCTCAGTGTGGGCACCAACTTCTGCCTTCTGTCCCGCTGCCTATTTTTACCAAACAGATAGAAATTTCATTTCTGTAAGTCTTCCCTTCACTGCTGATATCAGCCACAATTTCAGGGGCTAGAAGGACTGTCAAACACACAGTGTGATCACATCAGCCTCCTTTCTGATAAAAGTTTGATGGATAGAAAGTGCTGGCTTGTAGTTTTTACTAATCTCTTAACATAAAAAGTTTAACCAATGCTACTGTTTTAACAGTCATAGTTTTCCCCTAACAAGTTGTATTTGATTTTTTTTTATTTCTTGGAAGAAAAAGACATATTGCAATGAAGACTAGTAGTCCTACAAAAGGAGAAAAACATACAGCTATGACATCCTCTTGCATATCACAGCACCATTTTTGTTTAGACCAGCACCATTTTATAATAGGTTTTACAAAGGTAATTACAAGGATGTCAAACAACAGAGTGATAGAGTAAGATAAAATTCAGGCAAGAGTCCAGGAACTAGATCTGCCAGTAGTCTCAAGAATACAAAACTAAGGCAATCCTGAGAAGTTTAGGGTTAGAAGTTTTGCAGACCATAGTCCACAAGGCAGCAAGTACCCCCTTAAAACGAGTGGCCTTGTATTATTGGGAACATAAGTCATCCTGCAAGTTACTTCAGCATAAAACTAATACCAGGAGGGCAGATTCCTGTAGATTTCTATCAGATCCAACGTGGGAGAGCAGAATATAAGATCTGCAAGGGCAGCTCTGGTGCTGACCTCATGCTAATAAGTCCTGACATACCTTTGATTGCACACCAGACTCTGATGGACTAACATTAAGGTTGTTTGCTTTTCTTTTGAACTTCTAAGGACCTGCAGATCAAAGTATGGCAGTTGGAAGAGCTGCTGAAGCTCCGTGAACAAACAGGGCTGGAAGTATTAGCAATGCTCTCTCTTCTGGGTGTCTTATTTGATAGTATCCAGAATATTTCCACATCAGCCACACCTGAAGCATGTGCTACTGATCATAAATTCCTCCTGTTGCTGTAGAACAGCTTGTTTCTCTGTCACACAATCACCCAACCACAGAAATGCAAATGCAATTTAGATGTGCAAAGTCTCATCTCACTCTTAGCAGATTCCAGGGGTAGCTTTTGTCTTTTCCTCAGAAGACCAAAGTTGTGGGGCATATCCTGGATACTAATTTCAATTCTCTTGCTTAGTAACCTGCACCAGATTCATATTATTACTTTGCAGAACGGCAAGCAAAAGCTGCAGCTTGAATAGCAGCAGCAGCAGCAGAGGCTGAAGCCAGACGAATTTTCAGAGCAAGTGCTCTCTTTTCCTGGCCAGAGTTCAAGTGCCATTAAAATCATGCTCCCCCTGCCCTCACTACTGGAGCTTAGTTTCCTTCAACTAATGAGGTTCCATAGGACACAGCCTAGCACATATGGGTCTAAGAACTGTACTTGTGAGGCTGAGGTATAGTATCAAATTTAAAATAATAAGAATTTTGGAGGAAATCTGCTGTCTGCAATAGCAGGGCTACCCCCACACCTGAGGGGCACTACAGATCCTCTATTTTAATTACTTGCCAAAGCAATTGCAGAGCGGGACAGAAAATAAAGTCTTCCTGGAGCCTTCTCTTCTCCAGGCTGAATAACCCCAGCTCTGTCAGTCTGGGCTCCCAGCAGAGGGATTCCAGCTCTCAGATTGTATTCGTGGCCTTCTCTGGCCCTGCTCCACCAGGTCCATGTCTCTCCCCACATGCACAGTGCCAGGGGTACATGTGTAAGCAGGGGTAGTCCTGCTGCAGCTCCTTTTGGAGCATTAGTGATGACAAACAAGTCGGGGTGGCCCTCAGGACAGCACATTAGTCAGCAAATGAGCCTGCTGACAGGTAATCTGGTGGCAAGGCAGCATTTTCATTTATTCTGGGGTGTCTAAGCAGATATGCTGATGGCCTCCAGTTGAGATATTCATGTACGTTGTCTGTAATGGTTCCTGCAGCCAGTTTTTCCTGGGAGAATGAGCAGCAGTGATTTATCAGGCCTTGCTGGCAGATAGAGATACTCAGCTGTCACCAAAGAGAAGACAGAAAGGACAAGTCCAAAGAGGAAGAGGAAGCTTGTTCCTCGGTGATTTCAGTGGGCTTCGTGTCCAGGCATTTGCATGTGTTATCTGAATTACTGGGGAGAGGTTTGAGGCTATGGGAGTTAGCGCCAAGGATTTCCATATCAAAGGGCTTTCTGAATATGTATCAGAACAGACATTTCCCTCTCTAAGTGTTTCGGGTGCTTTCTTGTTAATTCTCCCAGAGATCAGGAAGAGTAACAGCTTAATCTTCTTAAGAGGCCTTGATAATTTGTTAAGCAGAAATCTGGGGCTGGGGTGAGGTTCATAACTTGGACCTATAGATGGCCAGCCTCAAGCAAGCAAGAAACATCTGGATTCAGAAAAAGGAGAAGGTGAAATAGTTTATGTCGTTTTCAGGGAGAAATTGCCTGATACCTTCTAAAATATATGATACATCCAGTGTGCATTAATGTAATTGGTTAAAACCCAGAGAACTATACTTTAAAACCCGAGCCACACCATCTGGTTCTCTCCCTGCTCAGTGCCCTAAGCATATGGCCAGAGAGAGCATTTTTCTTTTTCCCTTCTCTTCTGTCTCCTTTTTTTATTCTTTCTAGCTTCATTACCTTAGATTTCCTAACACTGAATTTATGTGCTTAAGCCATTTATTTGCCTTCTCTCTTGATCTAACTGTGTGATTCTGAACATCATTCAGGCTGGACTGGCAACTGCACATTTTGCCTTGTCAGAAAAATCATTCACCTTAATGCATATTCACTCTCCTAAACCATGACATGTAGGGGATCGAATTGGTCCTCGGGATGTTCTTTGTGTCACTTTACTGCCTGTTTCCTGTCACCAAGGACCATTTTCATGTCAATTCACTCTTCTGTTTCCAAACTCCCATGTACAGGGGAATTGTGGTGATAAGGTAAAGCCCTTATCTGCTGATAAAAAGGGCTTTGAGCAGCCCTTGTCCGGGCTATGTGTTTTTAAACTACATGGTTCTTCACTTGAGTGAAACTCCTTGAGTAAGACCTTGTTCATGCTAAATAACTTGAAAAGCACTTTGAAGAGCGATTTTTTTTGCAAAGACCTCATTAGATGTGTTGGTCGTCGGGTGTGGATCCCTAGTGGGCATCTCTCTCTTGTCTTAGCATAGATATTAACTTTAGAGAGAAGATATTGCTTCACCTTCTTGCCTCCAGGCAGTCTGACTGCAGTGCTGCTTTTCTCAATGCACAAAACTTCTCAAGCTATAAAGAAACAAAAGTTAGAGAAGATCCAGCAGTCTGATTTGTGCAGTGTTTATAACATCACCAGCACTGTGCAACATGCACTTGCATTAAATCCCTTTCCTGAACTCATTCCTTTCTGCAAAGACCTCACCATAGCAAAGGGTTTGGTCCATATTTCCCCCTCCCTTCAGCCGTGCAGAGCTTCCATCTAGGTTTGTATCCAAAGCATGAGGCATCAATGCCATGAGATATTTTTCTAGTGCAGATCTGCTGGGCTTTGCTCACAGCTGTTTACACAGAGACTGCAGAATTTGTGCCCACAGAGACATATCAGAGCAGAGCCCCTCACAGATTACTGTGGTTCTATGGAAAGCAGTTCAGCTGCAAGCAGACAGACAGCTCCTGCACAACCATCTCTCTAGCAGAAACTGAACTCCCTCGGTTCTCTTTCCATATGTGATCCCTGCCTAATGAAAAAAAAGGGCTTTCCATAGCCCATTGTAGCCTTTATTACAGTGTCAGAAACACAAAATGGGATCGAGATCATTCTTTTTGCTTTAAGGGACTTGCTGTGGTGGTATTTCAGTACAGCAGAGCAAAAATTAACAACATGGAGAAACAGATGTGCTGATGTCCTCAGGAGGACCTTCTTGATAAAGGGATGTTTAGCCTTCATTGACTTCTCCAGATGCAGCAAAAGAACAAATCCATCAACACACGGTACAGACCTGACATTTTCGTCTGAGTTTCACTGGTGACACCATCCTACAGTGAAGATTTGGAAGAGAAATAAAACCACCCCAGTTTGGAAAGAAAATACAATACGAGTGAGTGCTCTGAAGGAAAACCACAGAGACAGGCTTCAGTTTCCAGGGTTGAGAACAATTTTTGCTGCCTTTCACCAGCAGAGCAGGGAAAGCTGGAAACCCTTGACTTTGTTACTTAGTATTTGTGGAACATTTTGCACACAGTAGAGAACAATGTGACCAAAGCCAGGAGTATTTTATCTCCCTGGTGTGGGAAATGCTGTGTTAAACACAACTATTACAAATGTTTATTTGAAGGAAAGATGATCTTTAAGTTAAGGCTTTGGCTTGACACTTAGGATATGTCGAGTGTCTTTTCTACCTCTGCCCAGGGCCATGGGTAAATCATAGAGTCCTAGAATAGTTTGAGTTGGAAGAGATCTTCAAAGGTCATCTAGTCCAACCCTCCTGCAGAGATCAGGGACATCTGCAACTAGAGCAGGTTGCTCAGAGCCCTGGCCAACCTCACCTGGAATGGTTCCAGGGATGGGGCATTGACCACTTCTCTGGGCAACCTGGGCCAGGCTCTCACCACCCTCAGTGTAAAAAATTTCTTCCTTCTCTCTAGTCTTAATCTCCCTCCTTTAGTTTAAACCCATCACCCCTTGTCCTGTCACAACAGGCCCTGCTAAAAAGATTGTCCTCATCTTTCTGATAGCCCCCTTTAAGTAGTGAGGGGCCACAAGAAGGTCTCCCTGGAGCCTTCTCCTGGCTCACCAACTCTCAGCCTGGCCTCCCAGCAGAGAGGTTCCAGCCCTCCCATCATTGTCTCCTCTGGCCCTGCTCCACCAGGTCCATGTCTCTGCTGTGCTGAGGACTCCAGAGCTGGTCCCAGCACTGCAGGGGGGTCTCCCCAGAGCGGAGCAGAGGGGCAGGATCCCCTCCCTGCCCTGCTGCCCACGCTGCTGGGGATGCAGCCCAGGATAGAGTTGGCTTCTGGGCTGCAAGCACACATTGCTGACTCACATCCAGCTCAGTATCTGTCAGCCTTAGTTTCATATCTATAAAACTCATACTCTAATTATTTCTTCTGTTCTGTCTTTTGAAGTGGGTGGATCTTTCAAAGTCTATAATACAGAGGTCAGTAACTGAATCACTGTATGTTTGAGGAGTGCCCGATGTGACTGCACCCCAGCAGCAGAATATCTGTCCCTAGGGAACAGAAGGGGAGAAAATCTGTCCAAAATGAGACATACCTGGTACCTTCCTGCAGGGAGCAGCAGCAATGCTCAGCCTGGGGCTGAACTGGACCTCTCTCCTGCTGCAGGAAAGGCCTCTCCAAATTTTCTTTTCCCAAACAACTGTGGAAAACATCATTTTCGTTTGTGTTGAAATTCTCTGCAGAAGCAAACCCAATCCTTTCTGACCTGTTGCAGCACAGCTCTGCCCCAGGCACACCAGGTATCAACCCCTGGTGTGGCAGCACCACAGGAGTCACCTCACTCCACCACCACCCAGAGGTGACAAAATGCTTGCTGGGGGCCATCCTCCCTCCCTGAGCTTCCCAGAGCTGCTGAGATTCCAACAAAAGACCAAAAAACCACAGCAGATGTGAAATGCCTTCACTTCAGTCAATTTTGTGAATTGCTGCTGTTTCGGTGGCCCTGAAAAATCTCTTTCTTTTTCTGTTGAAAAATTATTAACAGAGTTGGGAGTTGCCATGGATGCGGCACTGGGTTTATTGCAGACTTTGCCTCTCACTGTGCAGGACTCCATCCTCAGTGCTCTCCTGGGCTTATAAATATTGAATAAATTGGCCCACTTTTCCTCAGAAGTCAGAGGCAAAATTGCCACTAATTTAAAAGTGTGGGCTCAGGCCTGTTATATCGCATTACATTTTTTATAGCATTGATCACCTCTGCTTTGGCAGGCTCCTGATTCTGCCCAGCAAGCCAGGCTTCCATTCAGGTACAAATAAATCTTCAAAACAATAAAGGAAAAAATAAATCCCTCTCCCTCTACAAGCCAACAGGGGAGAGGGTTTGGCCCTGGGAATGGTTTTGGCTGGGACTCCGTGGCAAGTGTTCTCCTGAGCCCCTAGAAAGCTGTAGAGAAGCTGCCTCTGCATTGCAGCAAGGTATTTGAAGAAATCAAAGTGATCTGCATATAGCATCTTGTTTAGCTGCAGTAGTTTTCCAGCCGGCCAGGGTGTCAGAGACTGAGGGGATGGTGCTGACAGATTTACATTCGAGAATTGCTTGGACTGACTATAGCTGCAATTACTGTAATGAAACCAAATTCGTCCCTGGCCCTCTCAGAAGTTATTTGCAAGGAAAAGGGGAGGGATAGGGGCTAAATCTTCAAAGCCGGTCGGCAATGGTGCTAAAAAAATGATGGAAATTGCCTTATACTAAGTTGTTCATTCTTTTTCTGCTCTAAACCATTATCTTCCTTTTGGAGCAAGTTGCTCTGCAGATGCACAGACATCTGTATAAATAGTTTTACTCTACAATTAAATCTTAAGCATTTCTTCAGTGATTATAAAAAAATAAAAAGTCTCAACATTTCAGGGCCACTCTTGAATTGGAAGTTGCGTTTCCTGGGCTCTGCTGCAAACCATCAGACTTTAATCTTCTGGTTTATTCAAGCCATGCAAGGACAGGCTGGACTGCCATGGAGCATGAGGTCTCACCAGAGCAGGACCTTCTCTGTGAGACACACTCAGGCCTGGGGCAGTTGTGATGTGGGTTGGCTTCTGTGGATTTAATAAGGTGTCTTGTGATACTTGTGGTGGTAAAAACCTCCCAACAGACTTCCTTATCCTCTCAAAAACTCTGAAGCTGTCTGCAGTTGGTGACCCCCATCCTGCTCAAGTGACTTTTGCGTGCACAATGAGATGTCTGAAGTAGAGAAAAAGGATAATGTAATGACTTGGCCAAAGTTGCTTTAAATGGTGTTATCCATCATCATTATTTATTCAGTGCTGACAGCTTAGTTCACTTGTTTTAAACAAGTAAAGAGAGGAAAACATGGAACTTCAATTCCCCTCCCTTAGGACTTGTTACATCCACTTGTTAATCCACCTCATCCACCCTGATCTTAGCAGGCCCTATTCAGGGCAGCATAAGAAAAGGAACAGGTTGATCCACAGTCATCTTCCCAGCCTGGACAACAATTTTTCTCATGATTATCTGTGAAGGAGAATAGCCTGATAACAGGTCCTCACAGGGGGCAAGGCATAAGTTGGTGTCTCCTCTCCAATCACACAGGTTGTGGCCTTGCATCTTAATTTTTCTCCATTAAAATCATCTCCACCCTGACACTGGGATCTCTGTGTTTCATCTAAGTGCAAGTGCTAAGAAGTCCCTGTCCCATCCCCTTGTTCCTGCAGGATGCCCTTCACAGGAGTCAGGATGGGGACACTGGACTCCCAGTTTCATGCAGATGGAGATTTAACCCTTCAGATCCTGCTTTTCCCTCCACCCCTTGACATGATGTCCTCACAAAGGCATGATTTCAACTGGAAACCAGTTCTCTGGGACAGAGAGAGAGACAGAGACAACATCACTCAGGGCTGCTCCTCACTTCTTGGCCTGCTCAAGCCAAAAAAAAAAAATCATCTTTGCAAACTGAGAGCTTTTTGTCCTGCACTGGCTGAAGTTTTTCAATAGTTATGGAAAACCAGGGTGGAGAAAAAGGTAAATTCTGGATGAGAACTGCAACAACACACAAAGGACATCCTGAGGATTACTGGGCCATACTGGGCTCGAGATGATTGGAAATGCTGCAGGTGAAGGGCAAGTGCCACTTGACCAAAACCAGGATGAGTTTGACTTTAAATAAGATTTCATAAATCCAGGCTTTGAGAAGTGAGAGGGGACTGGGAGAATGAATCAGCCCAAGCAATTTCAGGGTAGTTTACATAGTCTGACACTTTATGTCAAGCCACCCAGCTCTTTTATTTTTAGTACAACTAGAGATGGGTCCAGAGTGTGAGGATTAGAGGTAATACTCCCCAGCATTTGCAGATCTTTGGATAGAGATTTTTTTCTCAACTGTCAGCAAAGATTAGGTACCTCTGCAGGGTTTGGAAGCAGAGTCATATATGTTTGGGTTTGGGGTTTTTTTTTGAGGTTCAGGTTGCATTGTGTTTCAAGGCTTTGGATCAGGAATGTTTTGACAAATCAAACCCAGAAGTATCTGAATTTTGAGAACAATGAAGGAACCAAAGATTTTAACCTGATGAGAGGTTTTCTGTTATTCAGTAAAACATACAATCATGATTAAAGCTACCACATAGAGTCCAGGGTAACAAAGCTATTAGCAGCACAGCATTGTTCTTATTTCTTAATTAAGCTACACAATAACTACACTTAATTACACTAAAAGTTGGGAGGTACAGAAGGACTTTAGTAAAAACCACCAGTTTGTTAAAATACAGTTTGATTTTATTTCTGGGAAGGCTCAATAGCTCAAATCCTCATCACTTCTCACCTTTCCTTGGATTTGGAGGGAGATTTCAAACACCCCAAGCAATTGATTCAGTAAGACCTTGGTGACTGGTTCTGGGAGAAACTCTCTTTGTTTGCTTTCCCACAATGGCTGTACAAACACTTGCTTTCCTGTGGCTTGTTTGGGGTTTTTTCTTGCTGTGATGGATGGTTTTTTGACAGTGTAAGGTGTTCCTGACACTAAGATGATTCATGTCAACCAAGGATTTTGCCTAGAGGCATTTTCTGTTCCACTTGCTGCACCAAGGTAGCATGTGACAAGTACTGTCCCCACCTTTTCCAGCTTTCCCCAAGCATGTCAGCCATGGAAAACCAGGCTCCTCTTGCAGCCACCTCAGGCAGCAGTACAAGTACAGAGCAGCAGCTACTTCTGAAGTCCCTGAACCCAAATGACTGGCTTTCCTCCATGTGTTACACCAGAGAAGATGACATTATAGGGTAAGGAAAACTTATGGTATTTCTTGAGAGACCAGTCAAAGAAGTGACTGTTTCCTGCAAGGCTTTCATTCAGATGGTTTTACAGGCGTTTCAAGTAAACCCAAAGCTACTCTAACCTTGACTTGATTAGATGATTTCACTTCACTGAAACTATACTCTTAACAAGCACATGTGTCAGGGCTGCTTATGTTCATGACCACCAAGTGAAGGATAAGCTCAAATTTATGCAAGTCAAGGAATTTCTGGTTAAACAAAAAGGGGGTGGGAGGGAGGGGAATAACCAAGAAAACAAAAAAGTGGGGGAAAGCTGCTTTAGATTCCAGTTCCTGTTTTTGTTTGGGAGGCACAGAGCCTGGTACATTCATGTGTCTAAACCAGCAGAGACTTTCTGTAGTATTTTGGTTTTTGTTTATGGTTAATGTGATGGGGAGGGATTGTTTGGTTTTGGAGGAGGGGGAATTCTTTTTTGGCATACTGTGAGGTGTGGGTGACTTCAGTGAGAATCTGTCAGTTAACAACAATGAAGGGCTAGGGGAAAATCCAGGAGCAATCTCTCCTTGTGGCTTTTACCATCTCCCCTCCAGCAGCAACAGCACAAAGCCCTCAGATGATGTCCCTTGTACCTGTCTCTTCAGCAAATGATTTCCCAAGGACATGTAGCAGTAGTTGTGGGATGATCCTCAGGACCATACAGGTGGCACGCAGCTTTACCTTCCCCTGAAGCACATGCTATGGTGATCTTTGGCTTCTGCCCCAGCACTGTGCAGGAATTTCAGGATCACAAAATCACAGAGTGGTTGGGGTTGGAAGGGACCTCTGGAGGTCATCTTCTGCAACACTCATGTTCCTTTTTGCCAAGCTGCTTTCCAACTGGGTGGCCTCCAGGATTCATGAGGAAAAGCCCTGAGACCTGCTTCCTTCTCTGACCCCAAGCACAGGTCCTGTCTTGCCCTAGGCTACAGTAACCAGTAAGGCCTCCTTCCACCTCCAGGACCTCCTCCTCTGATCTGCCACACTGTGCAACTGCTAGCTCAACCCTAATGTCTTATTTTGAGCAAATCAATTAGTCAAATTCAAACTTGAATGAGCTCTTCTGGGGATATATCTCCCTGAGGACATCTCCTGCAAGGCAGCATGAAAGGCTTTGTGGTAGATCTATCCCTCTGCATTTTGCACCCACCTGAAGCTCCCCCAGAAAATTTTCACAGGTAAGCAGTAGCTAACCTGTGTTTTGTGCTATAATATTCTCCTCTTTGGAAAGTAACAGCACAGCCCTCATGGTCTTATGGACACTTCAACTGAAAGTCTAGATCCAACATAATAATTGTGTCTCAGAGCTGCGGGGGGTATCACAGGGGGCCCAGAGGAGTTGCAGGTCCGCCCATGTGGACAGTGCTGCCTGCTCTGAAGGACCCATCTGCTCCCCTTGGCCTGGAGGCCAGGACCTATTTGCTGAAGCATTTGAGGTTAGCAAGGTAACTGAAACAGTAGGAGAGCACAAAGTCTTTTATTATAATAACAGTTATTACTGTAATTATTACTAGTTATTCTCCAACTGGGCAAAGAGAATTGAACTGATTTCTGTCCTTCAGCATCTATTATGAGGGGTTTGGCACATTTCACAGCAAGGATCCACTCTCTTGCTGTATTTGCCAACCAAAACATATTCAGGATGCTGATATTTAAAACCAAGCATGTAAACCAACCACCATACATCTAAATGTAAAGTATAGTTAAGTTGCATAGTAAATATCTGCAATCGGGAGGTCTGAATCCTTGAAACTGAATCTTCTGTCTTCTTCTGCTGCCCCACAAGATGACTCTGGTACAAGGCTTGGCCAACAAAAGGCAGCAGGACATATTCCTCATCACTAAATATGGGAAAGCCCATGCACTGGCAATCCTGGGGCTGAGTTTTGGCATGCTGAAGTAAGTCAGGATAATTCAAGGTTATGGTTCCCTCAGCAACTCTATTTCAGTCTCAGCACATGTATATAATAAGACATAAAAGTTAGCATCACACACTGTGAGACAAAATGTTACACGCGCCCAAGGGGCTTGGAGTTGTGATTTTTGCAGGAGTTAATTTGTGGCTCTTAGCAGAGTGATCCCTTTAAAGATGCAGTCAAGGTAACATCTTACATTTCATTTCCCTGTTGCCATTTTCTTTGGCCTTGTCAGCTGTAAGAAAAAATCAATGGTGCATAAATCTCTGCTCATGTAGCCAGGTAGTAACAGTGGAAGAGGAGGGCATAGACAGGACTGTACCTACTTAAAACTTCTTGGAGCTTGATGATGTGCTGTCTTGCAGATCTCTGTTTCTATTCCAAATGCTTAATCTCAATGAGTGGAAAGGCACCAACAGAGAATTATGGCTCAAAATAGAGGCAAGAGAGTTATTTGCTAAGTCTAATAATCAGGGTTTTTTTTCTGTTGCTGTCTGACCATATCACTGGTTCACCTTCAGTTTTCCTCTGGAACTCTTCACTCCCTAGCAAGACATTGTCCCTACACTGATACAGAAATACTCTTCAGGTGCTGTAATTCACAGTTTGGCTTAGCAAAGTGTTCCCTCTAGGGGTTTCTCCTGGAAAAAATACGTAACAATAAAGCCAGGGGGAAGTGTTTCCCTGACACTAACATAGCAAGTGTTGCTACCCCTCATTCAGGATGCCAGAGTTTCTCATCACATGGTAGAACACCTCATCTTGCTCCATCCCTCCTTTCCTCTTGACTGTAACTCCAGTAGTAAGTAGAATTGGGAAAACCAAGTGTTGTTTGTAAGAAATCATAGCAATACCCTGAGAAATCTTAATTTAGCCCTTTCAGTGAGTTATTTTATACATGTCAGATGCACCCACAGTAGTGACCCAGCCATGAGCGTGTTCCTCAGACAAAACCCAACCATATCCATGTGGCTTCATTAGCAGCAACGCAGCAGATGTGCCATGAAATGTAGATGTTGCAAAGCAACTGGGATTTGTGGGTAAAGCTCATGTTTCCAACCAGAAGAGGAGAGCAAACCTCCCATTGCTACTGTACAATTCTTCATCTGTTGCTAACTGGCACGGCTGGTGTCTCACATATTGCATTTCATCCACCAAGCCAAACAGCAGCAGGGATGAGTTACTCACAGTAGCCCCAATTCTACGTGTGCAGGAACCAAAATGCAGAGGTTTAGTAAAACTGAAGATGGAAACCTGGTTTTGTGGACTTCACCAGGGATGAAAAATCATGCCCTAGTTAAACAGCTGCAGTTGTATTTTCACACATGATTGTAAAGAGGTCTGGGGTTTTTTTTTTGTTTCCAAAAAGGAGCAAGTTCACACAGACCTACTGGGAGCTGCAAGCACTTGATGGCTTTGGAAAGTAGGTCATTACTATGTTTGTGCCTAATTTGAGGTAGCCAAAGCTCCAGCGCTGCCCTGATTGCCACAGAAAATAATATGCAGCAGAAGAGAATAAAAAATAAGTGTCCCACCTTCCAGTCCTGGCCACATCATGATTTCTGCTGGATATTGATGAAGAGGAAGCCTGAACTGCCTCTGCTTTATTTTTCTGTGAGTCAATTTATGCCTTCTTCTTGCAGAAGTAAGCATTGCTGCATCCATATTTTAGGAGATAATCTTTATCGTGTTTCTGCTCTGGACATTATCACAGCCACAAAGAAGTGGAACATTCTTCCTTATAATGAGGATTTTATGACTTCTTTGTCCTCCCCTGTGCCTGCCCTAGCAAATCACACTGTTGTTATACAAGGTGACAGGCCTTCACTGAGGTAGCACTTGCTCTGTGGGTCCATCCTCACCTCTCCTTCTCAGGAGCATCCTTACTCTGCACCCACATCCCTCCTCTGTCAGCCATCAGCTGCCCACAGCTGGGGGAATTCCTATTCCACAGCAGAGATTTCTGAGAAATACAGAAAGCCCAAAATGAGCAACCCATGTGGTGGCTGCATTTCTGCATTGGTTGCACTCAGCATTTCTGGACCAGAACCTCAAAGTGATCTGAGGAAGTCAAGGAAGATTGGGACTATTTAGCCATATGGCCGTGCCCAAGTGTATGTGAGATGAAGAAATGCTGCTGCCCCCTCCTTAGCCCTCCACTTGCTGGATCTAGAGTATAAGGTGGGCTCCTTGCAGCTCTGATGGCTTTTTGTCCACCCCAGGTCAGCAGAAAGACCTGCAATGTGCTGGCTTGTCCACTTCACAGCCTCACCACATAGGAGAGAATGAGCACATTGAACAATATAACAAAATAAGGGCTTTTATCAAGACCCCAGAGATACTTTCCATGCCGTGGGGCAGGATCAGCAGTTTGAGGATCAGCAGCCTGCCCGCTGTGCTTGGTGGAAGCCAAGGTGAGGCATTTAATAGCCTAAGGGGTTAAGAGACTGTGAATTATCTGTGCCCAGACAGATGAGCTCTGTGAGCCAGCGTTGCTGATGCTGCCAAGGGCAGGTGCATGAACCCAATCAGGGAGTTTGTGCACTTCATTTCCTCATGAGCAGTGATGGAAGAAAGGCCGGGAGCCAGCAGACCAAAGAGTTCCTGTTCTCCATCAGTGCCTGATGCTGCACTGCCTGCTTGGGATTGCTCTAAACTCCTCTAGTGGCTGCACTGACCACTAGAACTCTGTATTTCTACAATTTTGGGTTACAGAATCACAGCATGGTAGAGGTTGGGAAGGGACCTCTGGAGATCATCTCATCCAACCCCCCTGCACCAGTAGGTCACCCAGAGCAGGGTGTCCAGGAGGGCATCTAGGTGGGTTTGGAATCTCTCCAGAGAAGGAGACTCCACAACCTCTCTAGACAGCCTGGGTCAGGCTCTGCCACCCTCACAGCAAAGAATTTTCTCCTCCTGTTCAGATAGAACGTCCTGTGTTCCAGTTTGTGCCAGTTGCCCCTTGTCCTGCCATTGGGCACAACAGAAAAGAGTCTGGCCCCATCCTCTTGACCCCCATTGATCAGATCCTCCCTCAGCCTTCTCTTTTGGAAATAGTTTAAGAGCAAATAAATCCAGTGCAGGGTGGCATTTGATACAGTGGTGTTTTTCCATAGTAAATTACATTTTGCTCAGTGAAATTGGATCCGGGAAACAAATGCTTAGCACCAACTTCATTTATCACTGAATATGCAGCCAAAAGCTAAAAGCAGCCAAACAAGTTAAAAAATACTATGACGTGCAAAACAATACCTAACTCATAAAGTTACTTGGTGGGGACTGTTTCCTCTGAGTCCTTGGTGACATGCCAAACTAGTGGGTGAGCAGGAGGCCAAATGAAGGACGAGGACCCACAGGACAGACCCACAGCTTGAGCAAAGGGCAATTTACAGGGAGTTTCTCTCAGCCGTCAGGGCACATAGAAAGCAGGAAGGTGCTTGTTAGAAAATTCCAGCACAACATCACACGTTCTCCCTCATAGGTTACCTTGCCCACTTGCCCTCCCACCCATCCACCCACCCATCCATCCATCCATCCATCTGACTTGAGACACCTTCCATGTAAAATTCCTCTTCTAACACTGGTCAGCAATTCAGAACTTCACCCCTAAGTGACCAGCCACCAGTGATGATGACCTAAATGATGAGCAGGAGGGACAGGCAGGTGTATTATACAGAAGCAGCTGGTTTTGGAGGAGCAAACCCCACATTTGTGGATTCAACCTGGAATGCAGAAGCGTTTTGGAAAGGTATGTTGAAATGGAAGTGGAAACACTGTGGATATCTCCAGAGGTTGCTGCAGGCAGACTGCCAGCAGTCCTGAAGCGAGTTGGGGGAAAGACAGTTGAGTCATCTCTGCTCCACAGTGTTGTTGATAGAGCTCTGGAGACAAACCTTGAAGCCAGAGACACTGTTTCTGTCAGTCTTTCTATGACATATAAGAGGAAAGAAGTTGAAGGATGTAGGGGACGACGCCATCCAAAGCAACATAAGACTGGGGAGCTCGCTGCAGCTAGGAGAAAACAGGGAGAGCTGTTTGCTCTCTTTGCTCATTAAAATGCAAAGCACTGTCTTTGTGTGTCTGCAAACATGACTATTTCTTCTTTCCTGCCTGTGAACTTCCAACGGAGATAAAACTTGGGCATAGCAGGTCCCAGAGGAGATACAGTCTGAAGTATTTCTCCAAGGAACATCAAAAAAGTCTACCTTCACTGTGTGTCTTTCATGATGCATATATATGTAGTGGGAGCTGGGATGCAAAAAGAGGGAGAATTGTTTCTCCTGCCCATTTTGGAAGATAGCACAGCTTAAAAATTGCCCGAGCACTCTGCAAAAGAGCCCTAACAGGCTTCCCCACCTCATTTACTGACCACCCACACCAGCAGTAAACCTGCAGTGCCTCTTCCTGCTGCTGTTTCTCTTCTCCTGGAAAGTTTGTTGTTCTTCTGTCAAGAAATATTCCAGCAGGAACTGTTCCTCCAGAGACATCCCTCACTCTCAGCTCTGCCTCCAGCCAGTCTAACCTGTAGTTTGCAGAGGGTGAAATACAAACACCAAGGGTTTGGTGCAACGCTCACTTTGCTCTCCTTATCTAAGATGCACCAAGCAGGGGCAAGAAGGTCTTGATTTCCTTCAGTCCTCCACCTTTCCTCACCCTCTGCTCTGGATGCTGTGATCGACTTGGCCCTATTTTCCTCCCAGTTCTCACCAGTTGAAATGAGATTGTCCCTTACAAAGGGACATTCCCACTGCTCTTAGAAGAGCAGCCAAAAGGCTGAGGCCACTTTGGAAGATGTAGTGTCACCTTCTGCTTTCAGCATCAGCGACACCGGTTGGGAACAGAGCATGACACGTGTCCGACCGAGCGGAAGGGGGATGGAGCAAGAATGAGAAATTAATGTAACACATATGGCTTTATTTTCCCTGCAAATCATGTTCAATTTGGGCCATAATGATTTATTCTAAAAGCACATTTAACTCCAATTTGGTTCTATATAACAGAACAGATGGGGGAAATCCACAGAGCTGTACTTTCCTGCATAAATAAGAGTGATTGCATTCATATCCTGATTCCTTTTTCTCCCCTCCCCCCCATCCATCTTCAGATATTTGATTTTTACACTTACAAATTGACAAATTATTTATGTTCTGGGTTTATGTGGTGCTATTTGAGGGAGAGGGGCGAGTTCTCAAATTATCATGTAGCCACTGCTGTGCAAACAACTTTATCATTCAACTTCCCCTCTCCTCCCCTCGCCCTATATTCACACACAAATACCATTGTTAATATAGGGCCTGCATTGTTTTGGGTTCTGCTTCTGAAGAACACACCGAGCAGCAGAGAGAGAAGGATTACGTGTATTCCCACAGCTGTGCTGGCACGAGTGGAGATGCTGGGGCATCAGCATGGGAGCCATCAAAACAAAGGCAGACAAGGCTGTATTGTTTCCGTTTCATTGAGGAAAACAAGAGAGAATATTTTCTTTTCCACTCTTGACAAAAAAAAAAAGAGAAAAATATTTTGACTGAGCCTTGTGCTATTTCCAGTTTGAGAAATCAGCGTCTTGAGGAATTTCTAGGGAAGGGAAAAATCTCACCTTGAAAAATTAAGACCAGGTCAAACGCCCTGAGGCTTCCTAGTGCTTTTCTTTCTGTTTGCCAGGCTCTCTTCCTAGCCCTGCAGCTCCAGCCAGAGCAGGGGCTCAGAGCAGTTGCCTTTACCACGGTTGCCAGCCCAGCACAGGAACCACTCTGAGCCAGCAGCCCGCTCCAACTCGTTCCAGCAAACAATTTTACAGCCCTGGAAACGACTCTGGACTGGCAAATGACATTAGTTTTATGGGCCATTGCCTCATTGCAGCACTTTATTCCATCCCCTTTAGCATAATGTGTCTTTTTATGCACTATTTTACCACCCTGTTATCTCAGCTCCTTACAGAAGCATCCTGCCCTGATGCTGTTTCCCACCATGCTGGCACTGCTTGGCAGGACAAAGACCATCATTGCCCATGGGGGAGGACCTCTCATGGGCTTCTGCAAGGGCTTTGCCTCCCCCTTGCACATTTACAGCCCTGCCCAGTAAATATTAGTGCTACTCCTTTGCCTGCACTCTCACAAGACTTGCATCACATCTAGTGGTCCCCCCAGGTTCTCCTTCCACCCATTCTGGGGTGTTTGGGTTGGACTGGAGATGTACACTGGAGATAGCTGGATTTGGTAGAGCTGGCACTGCTGTTGCAGCCTGTAGGGCTCAGGGAGCTGAATCTGAGTTTATTCCTGTCTTCAAGAGGAGGAATCTGAAACCCAAAAGATCCTTGCTTCATTTGCTTGTCTTTCTTTACAGAGACTGCAAGTTTTTAAGAGCATGAACAATATAATATAGCTGAAAACTGCCTAGTTCTCCAGGGCCCCCACTTTTGGGGGTCTATATTATTATTATTTTGGGTGAACTATGTTATTGTTGGATTCCATGATCTTAAAGGCCTTTTCCAACCTAAATGATTCTATATATGCTCCATATATGTTTTATATATAACTAGCCCAGTCACAATGGTGTGCTTTGAAAGTTCCATTCAGTTAAGCTTTAGACCCCTTTGAAAGCTCATCACTGAGAACAAACAGGAGCTCAGAGGAGAGGACAATTGCTTTCTGGAAGAAAGGTTCTGCCTTTGCAAAGTTGGGAAAGTACAAAGACTAACATCCCTCTAACACTCTCACTCCTGCTCCGGCTGTAGGTCAATGACTTTGTGTGAGAAGAACCCACTTGTGGTGGTTCATCAGCCATGCCGTGCCAAGCCCTGCTGATAAATGCACAGCTATGGCTGCTAACTCTTTCCAAAAGCTCATGAGTAAATTAGAAGTCCAGAAGGTCTTTATGAGGAGCTCAGGAGTCCTTCCTTAAGAGTTCAGGAGTTCTTCTTCCTTCCAGAAGTTCTTCTTCCTTCCAGAAGTTCATCCTTTAATCCCAAAGAGTAAACTCTTCAGAAGTATACAGGTGAAAGACAATGTCAGATGCTTTTTTTTTGAACTACAAAGATTAATACTATTGAAACCAATAAAAATTCTATAGAACTTATTGATGATCTAGCCATGGACCAGAGATCAGGAGGTGAGAGCTAAGCAGGAAGCTGTGAAGGGCACACCACAGCTTCCTAAGAGGCCCATACTCAGGACATGTATAGCTAAAGGTTAGAAACACTGAAATTTATTACTACTTAGGAAAGGATTTAGGGGGTTTGGAGTTGTTGATTTTTTTAGCTCTTGGTTTTTTTCTTTTTTTGGAAAAAGCAAAGTTGTAAACAGTAAGGGAAGTACTGGGATAAATTCGGTATTCAAACCTTACCTTTGTGAGCTTTTTCTATGGAATTCGAAATATTCAATGCATTGAGAAGTGGAAGGACTCACATCCAGAAAGAGATGTAAATGTATCTGTCTGGAGTACCGAGGGGATTGTCCCACAACTTGGTGTCCCTCGTGTATTCCGTTTGCACAATCCTATATTTGTCCACAAACTTCCTGAGCCGTCAGAAACGAGGATCCCTGAAAATTGTTAGGAATCCAAGACTCTCGTTTCCTGTCAAACATCTGCACAGAGCTTTGTTCAGCTTCAAAGCCTCGAGTCGACTGCGTTTAATATCTGAATTTGTCTCTGAAGCAGCAGCAACAGCAACTGCCAGTAATAAAACCCTACAGGAAATAAACTCGGAGTAGAGCATGTGTGAGCCAGGTCTTGGTTAGATCTGTCTTAAAAGCCAGGATAAAAGGCAAAGCCAAGAGGACTTTGCATCAGCAGGTTAAAGCGTGGTTGCCAATTGCTTGTTGGAATTAAAGGATCCCATAGAGCTGTTCTATTCATCCCCCTCACACAGAGAGTGCTGGGCGTTAAGTCAGCCAAGGGTCTTCCATTTCTAGCTATTTTGGTGCATTCTGAAATTGTTTCTATTCTTAATACTCCGTAGTCATTAAATTACAGCCAGCTGTGTCCTGTCACTGACATTTTTCTGCAAACTGTTTTTAAAATGTAGTGCTTGCAGTTCAGGGGTGGCTGGTTACCCGAGAGCTGAATGACAACAGAGCAGAGAGCAGCCCAGGAGCTTGTCCCGCAGTATTTCAGCCCATATGAAATGCAGTCAAACTCCAGAAGGGACTGGACGCTGAGGAAAACTGATCATGAAAGGGGTTTAAGGCATAAAGGAAATTAAAACACGATCTGACTTCGCTTAAATGAGCAGGAGTGATATTTTGACATGTCATTTAACATTTCCCATATGGCTTCAACTAGGGTTGATATGAGACCTTTCAAAACATTTGCCTTGTGTGCAAAATGAGTCTTTACAACAAAGGAGAAAAAAAGCCTATAAACCATTTGGCTGTTGAAGCCATTTTAATTAAGCAATTGAACTGGGCTGTGTCTCCCAGGTGGGGCTGTCTGGGATGCTGCTTTTAAACAGCAGCTGTGGGTAGAGGCATGTTTGCTGCAGGGGAAGGAGGAGAGGTGAGATGAAACCCCCTCCTCAAACCTGTCCCTGGACTTCAGGGGAGCTCACTCAGTTCTGGCCACGTGAATCTCCTTCCTGGCGTGTGGCTGACCACATGAAGGTAAAGCTATTTTTAAAAATAACATCTGATGTTGAGGCTATCAAGGTTTTTTGTGCACAGAGCTGGGGCTGCTACATGGGAATGTGATTTTCCAGCAGCTGGGTATGGGTCAGGAAGGGCCTGGCATGCTCAGCAGTCAAAACCAGACAGTGGCCATTGAAAATCAGGAGCCCAGATATGTGAAGGTAATGTCTTGGAGTCTCACTACTTCCTTTCTTCTTCTGGAGCAAGTTTCCACCCCAAGTTCAAGTTTCAGAGCAGTGTTTGCTCTGTGTATGGCTCCCCTGGGAGGCAGGAGCTGTGCACAACCCAGGCACTGGCTGGCAATTATCAGAAATAGCTGCTGAGGAGAAAGAAAAGAAAAAATGGGAGAGAGACAACAAAAAACCCCCCACAAACCACGAGAAGCTGGGATACTTCTGCAAGGCAGTAGCCAAATGATTTTGTACCAAAAGCTATTTGCAACAAGTAAACAAGTAGCTTGACCTTCTTGCCAAGTGACCTTCATCTGCCTTGAGCCCTAATTAGCCTTTGAAGAGCACCCAGCTCTGCTGAGGAAAGGTGCTCCTGAAGGGCAGGGGAATGTGGAGAGAGGTGTTTTGTTGTAGCTTGCCATGTTCCATCAGCCCTGTTCAAGGGAGCCGTGGGCTGGCATTTCAAAGGTCCTCTTTCCACTGCTGTGTGCTTGAAGTCAAGAGTTTTCTCTTGAAGGAACAAAGGCAGAGCTAAATCCGCTGAGGTCAGAAGGGGGGGGGGCTGGTTCTGCCACTCTGCAAAGCACATTGATTTTTGAAATGTACAGTGTAAAATGCTCAGAGCACTTGGCCATAAAAATACCTGCTATGTGGCTCTTGACAGAAGCTAACGTGTGTGTGGCAGGTCCACATGCCCAGGACTCTTCCACAGCTCTTGTCTGGCTCTGAGGACAGTTGATTCAATTGCCCAGCACTGCTGAATATCACCTGGCAAGCAACACTTCCCTTTCCTCCTTTTTTTTGGAGTTCGGATACAAAGAGATACCTGATGCCCCCCTGAAGAGCAGGGAATGCTCTGAATCCCAGCTGGACAGTAAGCAGCATAGCTAATTGCTTCTTTTACAAATTGTCTAATTTTCCAGCAATTGTTGCTGCCAAGTGCTTCAGCAAATAGGCTGAGGCAGGAAAAAGGAGAGATAGTGACTAAGAACCCTCGTATTTCTTATTTTCAGTGGGGAAAAAAAATAAATGAGCATGCTTCTACAGAAAACAGAAGCAAGTGGGGGCAAAGCAGTGGTTTGTTAGGGTTTAAAAATATTTTAAAAGGTATTTACATGTGGATGGGATTGCAGTCAAGGTCATGAGAGTTCCTTCAAGGAGAGTGTTTAAAACCATGTTATAAACATACATTTGTAGCAGGAAGAAAAAGCTGCAAAATCCCAGGATCTTAAACACGCTGAATTGTAGGGAGGAGGAAAATAAACCCATATGCTTCTAACCATGAAACATCAGTCCACATAAATCCTAATGAGTGGGTGAAACAGCAGCTATAAAACAACCGTATCGGGTGATAAATCAACTTTGCCATGACCAAGTCCCCCCTGGGTGTCAGAGGCTTCCCTAATGTTGATATTCTCTGGGTTTTGTTCTTCTGTGAGTCATGACTTGGCACGTTCTCCTCCTCGTTCCTCCACACACAGCAGCAGGAGAAGTGTGTCCCTGGCCAAGGTGGGCTGGGTGCCAGCAGCAGTTGTGGCTCCCTGGCTGGGCTGCAGCCAGAGGACTCCTGCCAGAGGGTGTTTTACCAACAGGTGGGTCTCAGTTGACTGGCTCCAAAGGGCTGGTGACTTACTCCTGTTGTTGCAGGCACAGCCTTGCTTAGGATGGGGCACTGAACCTGCTACCCCAGTGTGGGACTGGTCCCAGGGTACCCCTAATGGGATTTCAGTGAGCCTTGCTCTAAATTACTTCACTGATGAAGCTGCTGCTATTTCCCTTGAGATATTCTGAGCCCTCTTAGCCCTCTGCAGAACACGTTTCTGAACAGCATCCTCTCTGATGGGGTTGAAACTGCTTTCCTCTATATTCAGGGTTGTGGAGAATGTGGGCTGCTTTTGTAATTTAATTTTTTTTTTAATGAATAGGCTGCAGAATTTATTCTATGTATGTATTGTATTGACCCATGCTCAGGTGGTTTTTTGCTTAGGAATAAGGGAATAAGGGAGCAAGTGTCTGAAATCCCATCAGCCCGTGAATGTGTTACCAACAGTGCTTGGAAGGGGGTAACAGGAGACAAAGTGCTAGAGCTGGGGCTTCAAAGTCACGTATTGACATAAGGGGTGAAGTTACAGGACCCCACCAAACCCACATGAGTCTGTTCTTGCTGTTAAAGACTTAAATGTAGCTTGAATATACTAATATAAGGACTAATGATGGGCAGAGCTGCTTGATGCTCCCCCCCACCACCACCCACTGACCCCCTAGGACCTGCTCCTGCTCTTCCTGAGTCCTGCTGATGGAGACATGCTGACTTCATTGGAAAAGCCACATGCATCAACTTCTGTTGATGTTGCTCATCTGTTGGCTCAGTCCTCATGAGCAGCTGAGCTCTTTTACACTCAAGAACAGACAACAAGCAGCAAAGGGCACTGAAAGCAAAGGTGGGACTCCAGCCTTTGAAGACTTCTCAGCTTCAATGGCTTTCTGAGGGTATTTAGAAGAGCTACACCTAGAGCTGAGATTTCAAGCAACAACTAAATCCATGAAAAAGTAACATCAAAAGAAGTCAAAGTATTCCTCCTGGGGATGCTTCTTCCAAATCCAGGATAATCCAGCGTTGGAGGCAGGATACAGGACAGCACATGGATGGGTCTGAGCCAGTGATGGCAGTTCCTATATCCCTACAAGAAAGGATAATGAAACTGGAAGCCAGGGGAAGCTGAGCTGTGGGGACAGCCAGCAAAGGCCTCTGGAATTTTACTGCTTAATTTATAGCAAAAAAGCTGCAGTCTTGCACAAATGCAAATAGCAGCAGGCAGCTCAGCACAAGCTATGGAAAGCAGACAGGGTATTAAATAAGAGACAAGAAATGTTGATAGTTTATTATTATGGCTTTAAGGGAAATGCATGACTTTTCTGAAGTGATATTAATGAGCAAGTGAGGAGGGAGAAGTAATTCTGGAAACACTGTTCAGAGATTTGTATTGGGAATCACTGAAATGCCACAGGAGATACAGGAATTTCTGAGACATGTCTTTCTAGCCAAATTCCTCCTTTGTTGCCCTTCCACCCCATGCTCAGCTTCACCCACAGGGCCCTTTCTGTCAGGAGCAGTCCAAGGAGCAGCTTCACAGCTCTTCTGCAGCTCAGGTGCTAAGAGTCTCACCTCCACAAGGGAAATGCTGTGTCCAGCTAAGGCTCCAGCATCCCCAAGGCCACGACCTTGAAGCACTCACGAGTCTCTCAAATCTGTCTCATTGCATGGGGTGGGTGTCCAGCACCAGAGAGGTTCAGAACAGAGAAGTAACCTGCTTTTCTGATGGTTTCATATGGCACCCACAGCCTGTGCAAACCCAGAGACATCTGCAGAAAAGCATTTCTGCTGCACCTTTCTTCTCAGTCCTCCCATCTGTGGCCCCTTTACTGGGCAGGAGATCTGAGCATCTTTGACAACAGCCTGCTTGATCACTCATTTGTGGATCCTCCTCATACACCGGGCAGGAAGGGCTGCTCACTTTCTCCAAGGAGCACTTCAGGACATCATACAGGCTCTGCTTGTTGCTTCTGAGGACATGTTGACCTTTGAAAGAAAAAGGAATTCAGAATGCAGCTGGGTTGTAAGAATCACTCTGTTTCTCTTCACCGCTTCTGTTTGCTAACAATGAGTTGCCTGTTCTTAGATAAACAACAGTAATTTAAAAAGAAATTAGCAAACAAGGGTATGTGTGATTTGCTGCAAGGCACCAATGTACAAATGGGATGCTGATCATCCTGGGACCAGGGGTAGGTACTAGATGAGTAATAGGGCTGCTAACAGCTGAAATGTGAACCTAGACCCTAAAAAGGCAAATTATAAGGTCTGTGCTAACCAGTAACCTGGTGATTCATGATTAAAAGAGCAGGATTTGCTGTTGGTAAGGACAGAGTTGGCTCATGGTGATGCCAACAGGCAGAGGGTTCCTGGAGAAGGGTGCCCTGCTCTCTGAGGGCTGTTATGGTCTGGAGGAGATTGCACACTAGGCAGAAGGTGGCCTTGTCTTTGCTACCAATGTTTTAATGAAGATAATAGTCTTTTTGCAGAAAACAGCAAATCTTACTGATGCCTTTTCCCCTCCCTAAAAAAGCCATGCCAATTCATGGGCTGTTTTGGGACAGGATCCTCCAGTTGCATCTGGGGTCTTGTTTGAGACCTGGAGCTCCCATCTGCCTTTCAGCTGCAGTGGAAAGTTGATCAAGCAAAGCTGTTCTGTCCAGGGACTCCTTCCTTCCAGACAGAGCCCATGGGGACCCAAGGATATCCTTCCAGTGCAGTTCCTGAGGAGCACAGTCCAGCAGAGCAGCTTGTCTTCACCATTTGCAGTAAGATAAACACATGGGCTGATTTTCCCTTTCCTAAAGGAAACTTATATCAGCACTAGCATGGCCAGCAGGACTAGAGAAGTGATTGTCCCCCTGTACTGGGCACTGGTGAGGCCATACCTCAAATCCTGTGTCCAGTTTTGGGTCCCTCACTCCAAGAAGGACACTGAGGGGCTGGAGTGTGTCCAGAGAAGGGTAATGAAGCTGGGGAAGGGTCTAGAGCACAAGTCTGGTGAGGAGCAGCTGAGAGAACTGAGGTTGTTTAGCCTGAAGAAAAGGATGCTCAGGGGAGACCTTCTTGCTCTCAACAACTCCCTGAAAGGAGGTTGGAGCCAGGTGGGGTCGGGCTCTTCTCCCCAGGAACAAGCAATAGGACTGGGTTAACAGTTGGACTTGATCTTAAAGGTGTTTTCCGACCAAACTAACTCTGGGATTCTAAGGGCTGAGTGCTGTGTAGGTATGTGTAGGGCTCGTGCTGACAGCCTGCCACTCAGACTGCAAACAGGGGAGCTCCAAAGGTCACCAAGCTGGTTATGGGAAGTGAACCAGAATCAACAGCCTCTTTATCAGGCTCTATTTTCTAGCAGGCTTGTGGAACACTCCAGCTCTGCTCTCTGAGGGAAGTTGCCTGTTGTGAGACACCCGGGGGGTTTTATCTGGCTGCGGCTCAGCCACTGACACGCTCGGTCTTCTCTCCCAGGTCTGCTTCTGCTTCCTCTTCCACCTCACGCTTGGCACCTTCTCCTTCTGGGTGAGCACAGAGGCTGGGTGAGAGCCAGTTCACTGCCCTCTGGGTTCAGGTAGAGCTTGTACTGGGGTTGTTAACCTAGATTGAATTTTCCCAGTGTTTTCCTCCTGGGAAATTAACCTGTTAAGGTGGCTTGCACTTGCATGAGCAACTAGGAACCCTCTGCCTGGCTTGCTGTGTACAGCACACCTCTGATTTCAGCTGGTTTGGGGATTTTTTTTTTTGGTAAAAGCAGTTTGTGCTGTGGTCTGAGGGCTTGCAGAGGGGAGTGGGTTGTTATATCCACCCCTGCTCCATGGCTGAGGTAAGTGTGGTGCTGCTCACCCAGCCCTGGGAGTGCAGGGACTTGCCTCGTGTCGGGCCATCTGAACAGGAAAGGAAACAGGCTCTTTTCTCACTTCCCACTCACTAAAACAAAGGCTTGTTCACAAGGTCTCATGCTTTTTCCCAAACTCTGTTTCTCCATGGACAACTGCCACAGACCAGCACGTACTGATAGCATCAAAGCTTTCCTTGGAAAGCCTCCAAGGGATTCAGCTCAGTGGACCACATAGTTGTTATTCATACATGGTTTGGGAACTACTGATCTGCCTGAACCCAAATAGACCTTTTTTTCCGTTCTGTGCCATTGATACCATGTTTTTCTCCACTACCAGAATGAAGTTAGCATTTCTTGTCTCTCCAAGCAGCTAAATTGTATCCTCTGGGCTTTGTCTGTGCATTACTTGGTATGTCTGCACCTACCCATGTGCATGCACCCAGTGGGGCAACAGCAGCCCCATCCTTCAGGATTAAGCTCACCTATTACCTTGTTTTTAAAATGTACTATGACTAAGCAAGAAAGGAACATTTAGAGAGCCCAATACACATCTTCAAGTCTTGCTACAGGTGTAAAACTTCTTTCCTGTGAGGTTGATGGAGCCCTGGCCCAGGCTGCCCAGAGAGGTTGTGGAGTCTCCTCTGGAGAGCTTCTAAACCCACCTGGACATGATTCTGGGCACCCTGCTCTGGATGACTCTGCTTTAGCAGGGGGGGTGGGATGAGATGATCCCCAAAGGTCCCTTCTAACCCCTACCATGCTGTGATTTTCCAAACCCAGAAAGATGGGGCAGAAGCACCCAGTGGCTAAACACTCCTTGAAAAATAGACCTTGAGACATCCTTGCTATCAAGTGGTAATAAACCTCACCATGGAGATTCCTAAGTTGGAGCTTTCTCCCAGCTTTTGCACATAAATGACATGAGCATGGGATGGCTAGCTGGGTAAGCATCTTTGCATGTTCTTCTGCTGGGGTTATTTGAAGCTTTGCTGAAGAACCATCCATGAGGTTATAGTGCCTGTAACAAGGATCTAGCCTTCTCTGTATCATGATTTTATCCAAATGATTTTGCTATCAGGAGAATCCACTTGTCCTGGAAGATCTTTGACATTTTGTTTGCTTTTTGGGATAAGCATGCAGTCTGAGAAATGGTTTGGTGGCTCATATTTGGCTAAGATGCCCAAGCTGTGGGTTGGAACCTTTGCTCACAGCCTGTCCCACTGAGTGCCAAGCAGCTGGGGCTGCTGGTGGGGACAGTCAGTGGGGACAGCATAGGGCTGGGGGGTCATGTTGGGGCACTGCCACCCCGGTGGGTTGGCAGGACAATTTTGGAGCCTAATCTTGAAGAAACTGCTGAAATCCTATTTCTGTGTGTGGGGAGGGAAAGCAGCCTGGAAGTGATGCTCCTTCCAAAGCTCTGAGGTTGTTCCTACCAAGCTTCACTCCAGCTTGGCTTACACTGCCTTAAAAAATCACTATATTTTCATGAAGTTTAAGGCCTCATTGACGATATGCCAAAACAATTTATGCAGTTAGTTAATTATGCAGTTAAGATCACAGCATAAATGACTCAAAGCTGCTTGTTAGGAAAGAGTTATTCAGTCAGAGACAGCTTGTGGAGCAAGATGTCTCTTCAAGGAGTACCTCTGGCAGGAGGGACTCCAAAGCAGTATTTTGTGGGGAATAGATGCCTTCTCCTGGATTGGAGCTTACAGAAGAACATGTTTACATTCCTACAGTCTGATCCACGATTTAAAAGCATGACTATCACTACCACTGCTCCTCTTTTTAAAAGTGTTTGTTGACAAAACGAAGCACGTCTGCCTCGAGCTGTGGGAGCTGCCATCTACCCTCTGCCACTGCCTCATCGTGTGGCCTTGGGCAAGTCCTGTAATTACACTGGGACCTTGTTTCCCAGCCCTGAAACTCACATAATAAACACCTCCCCACACTCATACTGGCTTTGCTGTGACACTTAAAGCCAGCCACTGATTCTGCCTTTCTCCTTCGTGCCTTCCCCAGCAAGAAGCCACATTAATTTCAGTGAAGTTGCTCATTGTAATGAGGGTTTCTCTAAATAAGGGCAGCAGTGAGGCCTGCGGTGACCAGGCAGCACTTGGAGATGTGGGGGGGGAAGACACTGTGTCGTTACAAACAACTAATTACATTATTATTAAGTTCATTACTGTTTCCTGCTGAAAGGATCAGTATTCAGAGCCTGATGCGTTCCCACAAGAAATCAATGGGCTACAGGGTTTGTATTCATTTCCCTAAGAGCTCAGCAGATCCTTAGTGAAGACAGTGAACTGCATAAAATTTTATTTAAAAAGTAGTTACTGTGCCTATATAGGAACGCGTGGAGTACAGCATGACATTTAGGGGAAATGTGTCTTTTTAAGCAGCAAGGTTTTATTTCTCTTAACTTAAGCAATAAAAGCTTATGGCTGTGGTTTGCCCTAACAGGTAATTTTAGTGGCTTAAATAGACTTGCACCTTCCCTCTGTGTGAACTGCTCTTTGTTGCCTCCTTAGGCTGCCATGAGCATCTTTCCTGATGATATTCTTGCTTTCTCTTGCTCCTCTTTCCCCCACCTCCTTTGACTCTTGTTGAAATAAGCTGTTCTAGGCATCACTGCAGCCTGCAGAGATTTAGACACTTCTTTAACACACAGATTAACATTTTGGTTATTCATCAGATGATTCCAGTATTGAGCAGCCGTTACCATTTCAGCTGCCCTGCAATAGGAACACCAAGTTCTCAGATAAACAGAAGCAAAGCTGCTGCATTTCACTCTAGCACTGTCTGTCTTACCCTTCCTACCACAGTTGAATAATTCTCTCTAAATATGCTCCATACCCCCAGGTGTGCTGCTGAGCTGGGTGAGAGATGCTCCAGTGATGAACAACTCCAGGAATGCAGCAAATGATTCCTCAAAGGTGAGCTGGGCTTTTGGAAGTATGGGATCAGTAGCAGGTGTAACTGGAATTTCTCTCTATAGTAAAGCACCACTTGCTACTCTGATATGTTAGGTAGTTTTGCCATTTTCTTCTAAAACATTGGTACTGGTCAGTGCTAAGGGGAAGATGCTAGATACAAGAAAGGTATCATCTATTATAGCATCTCATTTTCTGAAATCAACCCCAAAGTTATCTACACTGCTATTTTTTTGCAATGTGACCACAAATGCACAAATAATTCACATTCAATAAACTTGGCAGGACTGGAGGAGACTGCATTAGGTGTCTTTAATGATGTGCTGCTGTTTTGCAGCTGATTCTCTCTGGAAAGAAAGAAAACAGAGACAAAATAGTCTGCTTTATTTTCTTCCTTTTCCAGACAGCTGCATTTTGCCAGGGTCAGGGTTTCCCAGATCCTCCCAAACCATCCTGGAGGTCATAACTGGCATAATATGAGACATGGACAAGCTGCTGATGTAGTCATTTATAACAGCACTCCTTAGGCTGGGACACAGGCAAATAACCTTTGCTATTTGTGGCCTGACTTAGTGCTCAGCTATAAAGGAACCCCTCAAAACACTGCAAACCAAAAGATACAGATGATCTTCTAGGCAGGCTGGGAGAGACTAATCCATAGTTCTATCTGCTCTGTGTGATATGAAACCTGCTATTTTTCTGTGGATTTTTGTTCAGACAAGAGATATCATACTAATCTTTTCAGGATCAAATAAGCTATAGAGAATTTCATATGATTGCCCCAAGTAAGACCTGAAAACAGATGTTGGGATGGTGCATTTCTTTCTGTTCTTCTCCCCAGGATGATGGATGAGTAATGCCAGCTTGTGCTTTGGTAGTGCATGTGTCTGTGTGTGTTCATTTAAAAAACTCCAAGACTTTAAAATTTAATGTAAAATAAGTTAAAGGAGGGCAGAATGGAAAAGCAGCCCTCCAGCTCCATGCCTAGAGCAAGCTCCTCCTAAGTCATGTTGAGGACAAACCTCCTGGTCAGCAGCCAGAAACTTATTATTCCAGCAGGTTTATTATTGTGCTGGTTCTACAGTGAAAGCTGGTATGAAAACAAGAGTTGCCCAGGGACATTGTGTTTTGCTGGAACAGAACAAGAAAATTCTCAGAGAGGGCTTCTCATTGTGCAATCCAATTGTAATGCACTGTGCACTCATCCAAGCATTGACAAAAGAAAAAAATTCCAGTAATCATAAATTCTCTGCAGCTCACAGAAGTGCAATGACACCAGACCAAAAATCTGCTCCTGCATGAAGGCAGGAGAAACCCAGAAAAATCTCCCCCTCTCCCACTGGAGTGACTCTGGATTCACATGAGCAAATTGGTCCCAAATTCAGCCCATTGTGTTCTGGTTTGTTCTCCTTTGCTGGGCACAAAAGACAACTGCATGAAGTTCTGTCTGAGCAGCAGTCCCCAGCCAAGCTATTGTAAAGGGCAGCCCCATTCTCAGGGGGTGTGATTGGCACTTGGAGGTTTCTCCAGTCAGACCTCAAAAATGACAAGCAACTCTGAAAAATGCAGGCTTCCAAATGAGATTACAGAATTCTTGCTGAGGTTATTAAATAAAGAGGCATTTTCATTAAGATGGAAATTCTGGCCCTGCTGAAATCAATGGCAAGATTTCTATTGGGTTGGTTGAAGCCTGGGTCCCCTCATCCATATTTTAACAGCATCACTGCTCATTCTCCAGGGGGGAAAAAAAAAGAAGAAAACTTCAGGGGAAGATTAAATTTGCCTGTCTAATTCCAGTCCCCTCTAGCTAGTGGAAAATCTGAGTGTGGCTCCTGTTTATGGGTTATGCTCTTACCTAAGGAAATAAATGGGGGAAAGGACAGGGCAAAAATCCATTGCTATTGCTTAATAAGCAGTTATGCTTCCAGAGCCAGCAAAGTCAGTTGTCTTAATTGAATGAATAATGTTTTTCCACTATTCCTGATCTTCTGTAAATTAATTACTAATTGTTTTCAGTAGCACCCATCTGTGACAAGCATGATTAGGAGATTGAGTCAATGATGGAATCACTCCGAATTTCCACCAAATGCAACAAGAGTGAGGGAGCAGCTGCCTCAAATGGGAGGTGAAAAGGTTTTAGAGCCACTTCACGACCCCAGGTAAGCAGATATAGTCTGAATCTTTCTCTTATGAATCACATTGTGCTTATCAATTGGTCCCATTGTGGAGCATTTTTTCAGCCTGAATCCAGGATCCTTATCAATTGGGTTTTTTTGTGATTTGCCTGACAGAATAAATCAAGTTTCCTTAGGCTCTTTTGTCCCCAGAAACCTTGCTCAAACTACATAGACACTTCTGGCTTTTAGGTCCTCTGCTTTCAGATCCTGATTATTTTCTTTTTTTCCTGCCTTTTCCAGAACTCTCCTCAAGGTTATTCTTTCATTTAAGGTCCCCTTTCTATCTCTCACAAAGAGATGACTAAATGCACCACCTCAAAAGGAACTAGTTCTGAACTGCTCATCACCTAGGGAAAATGCACTAAAAGGCTCTCGAGAACAAACTGTGGAGAGAAATGGGGAACTGCAGAACTAATATCCCTGTGGAGGTACTGTGAGGATACTGGGTCTGGGAAAACATGCAGCAATGACCTGCTGCAAGAATGTGATACTTTTAATTAAATGTTGTATGGTTTAGGTCAACAATGTGCTCCATAATTCCTTCCTCCTGAGAAAAGACCCCAGAAATTGTTCAGTCAACAGGCTTGGTTGGGAATAATAGTGTTCCTCTGATCCTGTGGAAGTGTTCTGGTGTTCTGTTTTTCTTGCAAGCATGTAGGATATCCCACATCAGACAGGTCTGTTTAAGATCCATGATTGCAGGAGGCAGCCAAGGACCAGACCCCCAGCTGGAGAAAACCAACTGAGGCCTCTTGATTTTAATGGGTGGCTGCTGAGCCACAGCACTCCAGCATCCGGCCCCCTCATCTTGGGATGCAACTAATTACAGCAACTAATGAGGTTTCCTTATCCTCACCAGATCCATTCTGTACTCTATTTTTAGTAATCCTTTAACAGCAGGCTGTCTGCACTCTCAACAACTATCCAGAAGCCCCTTCCCCATAGTGCTCCTACCAAGCAATAGTCATTCCTATTTTCAGTCTCACCATCTGGCTTAAAACTTTTTTTTTTTTATTTGTAAACTCATTAGAGAGGGAGAAAATAGATCTTTCAACACCTTCATATTTCACAGAGAGGCTTCAGGGTCCCTCTTCTTATTTATGAAGGTCCACTTTGCAATGAGTGGAAACCTGTAATAGAGCATGCTAATAATGGCACTTCAGAAAAGAACAAAAGTCCAGTGAGTGCTTAGTTCATCTCTAGCTGGGGAGAAAAAAATCCCAATGATTTTCAAGAACAAGTGACTGTCTTCTCTGTGCCAGGCACTCTGTGTTAATTACAGGTTCGCAAGTGATCTGCAGCACATGGTACCTCAAACTGTGTCATACACAACCACATAAACACTTTCTTCCCAACTCACCTGCAGTGCTGGGGCCAGCTCTGGAGTCCTCAGCACAGCAGAGACCATGGACCTGGTAGAGAGGGTCCAGAGGAGACCACAGCAATGATGGGAGGGCTGGAACCCCTCTGCTGGGAGGCCAGGCTGAGAGAGTTGGGCTTGTTCAGCCTGGAGAAGAGAAGGCTCCAGGGAGACCTTCTGGTGGCCTTCTAGTACTTAAAGGAGCCCTTTAAGAAAGATGGGACAATCTTTTTAGCAGGATCTGTTGTGACAGGACAAGGAGCGATGGTTATAAACTAAAAGAAGGAGAATTAGACTAGATAGAAGGAAGAAATTTTTTACAGTGAGAGTGGAGAAACTCTGGCCCAGGTTTCCCAGTAGAAGCCCCATCCCTGGAACCATCTTAGGTGAGGTTGGATGGTGCTCTGAGCAGCCTGCTCTAGTTGCAGATGTCCCTGCTCAGTGCAGGGGGGTTGGACTAGATGACCTTTAAAGGTCCCTTCCAACCCAAACCTTTCTATGATTCCCTCTTGAGATGCCTGTGTTCTTAACATACATTGTGAGCTTTTCATTTTGATATTGTGATTATAGAAAGCAAGAAAAGCCAGAAAGGGTTCCCTGGGAAAATATTTTTGAAGTGCTTCAGCAACTTGTTTCCAAACTGTGGCTTGTAGGGCTTCAGTGACAGCTTAAAGGGAAGAAAAAAATTGTTTTGAATGCACTGAACTCGGGGCTGGTCTTCAGGATTTTGTGCTGGGAAGCACAGGCTTGGTGGGTTTAGGTGGGTTTAAGCTTAAGGCATACTGGGGAGAGAGGAGTCACAATAAAACCTTTTCTGTTGTTCTGCAACATATTTCTGGTTTCTTCTGCTCATGTATCTGGGACTTTATTCTAAACTATTTGTGGGGTGGATGCCCCTGAGGGGACTGTTAGGGTTTTCTGGAAACAAAGCAGTGGATTTTTGTTTGTTCCCAGCTGAGAATAACAGAGTGAGTGGCTGAAGCTGTGTCTGACAGATACACTTTGGTGTAAGCTGGTTTTCTGCTCTGGTCAGAGCAGCTGATTCCCTCAGAGCTGCCACGGGCAGGATGTCAAGGTGAGGAGTGGGAGGAGATGGTGCCCACGCTGATGGTATCATCATCATAATGGTGATAACAGAAGAAGCAGCTGCCCTAGTCTGGAGAGAGCAGGCAGGGCTTGAGGGGTGCAGGCACCTACAGAAGCTGCTCTGGAGCTGCTTGTGCTTCCCTCTGCCCACAGCTCTGCTCCCTCCCTGGGCTTCTCAGCACGGAATGGAATTGATGCTGCAGGGAGCTGCAGAGATGCGGTGACACAAGGTGGGCTTTGGACTGGCAGGGGGATTGTTCAGCCTGGAGAGAAGGCTCCAGAGAGACCTTCCTGTAGCCTGGCAGAGGGATTCCCCACAGCACAGGCAGCTCACAGCAGCCTGAATTCTCTCTTTTTTTTTTTTTTTTTTATGCTGGCTGTGGGAATAGCTCAAGAAGAGGTACAGGTGGCCTGGGGTCTGGCTGAGTCAGAGCCAGCGGAAGGCAGAGGAGTTCACCTAGTGTAGGAAAGTCCTACATGCAAGCAATGAACTGCAAGTTGCTCCATGACTGCCAGGAAACCACATTTGCAGTGGTGGTTGGTGCAAAACTGTCCTCTGAAGGGTGTTACCTACTACTGTCAAGGGTTAGTGCTGGGTTGGCCACCAAATGAATGACAAATGCTCTCTATTAACCCCTCTCCCTTCCCAAAAGGGGATGAGAAAGAGAATAAGGGAGAGAAACCTAAAACAGCTTTAATGAACCAGTAGCAATAAAAAGAAAAGGTTCTATTAATAACAAAATAATTAAATATATACAAAACAAATATCAAAAGAAATGGGAACAGCTCAGGAACTGGATTCAGGAACTCACAGATTAGGATCAAAGGCAGAAGAACAGACAGCCCTCTTTGGATGCTGGCTATAGAAGAAGAGAACTTAACCCTTGTGATCCCTCAGCTTTATACTGAGTATGAGGTACACGGAGTGGAATTGTTGGTCAGCTTAGGGTCACCTCTCCTGTTTGCTCCTTTGCAGCCTTTTTCCTTATGACCCTTTCACTTACTGCACCCCAACGTGGTACACAAGATTGAGCAGTGACCTTGGTCTGCACAGGAGCAAGTATCAGCAAGAGCCTTTCTGCACACACTGATCCTTGGTAGTAACTCTAAACATGGGGAGTTATCACTGCTGGAAGAGTCTACAAAAATCTGCTGTTAACTTCAGAAGGTGCCATCACTTAGAGACTGAGCTGAAAAGTAAAATCACTGAATGGAGAACTGGTTCTGCCCCAGTTCAAACCAGGACAACTACTTCAGGTAGACACAGCAGTCCTCTGAGTGTGCAAGCTGGGCAGAAACAATGATCTTTCACAAAGCACTGAGTGCCCCTGACTGGGGTAACTGGTTTGATGTCCTGTGGAAGATCTGTTCAGAGCCCTGCAAAACCAAGCAGCTACCAGTGAGGATGGCTGGATTTCTGTATAAGAAAATGTGCACTGAATATCCAAATGGCAGCGTGGAGAGCTCAGTGCCACTGAGCAGAAAGCTCCTACTGATGTGTAGGAAGAGCACAAAGATGCATTTTATCAGCTGTGTAAAAAGGGGCTCAGCTGGGTTTGGTGTTGATGCCTGCATCTTGCTGGTTTATTGATGAGTGTCAGCATCACAACCCACCAGCTGATGTAATGGGATGGCAGCAAGTCCTGGGAAGGAAGAGCCTGGGAGAAAAACAAAGACATAAAATTGCCTGGCTCTTTTCAAAACAACTCTTTGATGATGAGATGGATGACAAAAGATGAAGGGAAAGGGGGGGAGAGAGCTGCTGCCTTTCTGAGATAAAATAAGCCCCCTTGCTATCATTCTGAAAACAGAGTCTTGAACAAATGTGGCTATCAAGGAAGAGAGTAAGATGACCTGATGGCTAAAGCAGCAAGATGCATGGTTCAGATAAGCATGGAGAACAGAATAGTGAGGGGAACGATATTTAGGGATGTGTGCATGAGCAAAAGGGAAAACTGCTGTTGGCTCAATGAGGAATAATGCCACCAAGGCAGCAAGTCAATCTACTGCAAAGGAATAAGGTTCATCTGTTTTGAGGGACTGCCAAAATGGATTGAATTTCATGCATTAGGAGACCACAGTACTCCTCGGAAGGTTGTCCTTTGCCATTCTTCTTGGGCAGTGCCAGAGAGAAACCACAGCAAAGGAGAAAAGGGAAAAAATGGAGCAGAAAGGTGCTTAAATCATAGAATCATTTTGCTTGGAAAAGACCTTTCAAGATCATTAAGTCCAACCACTAACCCAGCACTTCCAGGGCACCACTAAACCATGTTCTTCATCACCACATCACATCTACACAGCTTTTAAATCCCTCCAGGGATGGGGACTTCATCACTGCCCTGGGCAGCCTGGGCCAGCCCTTGGAAACACTTTTAGTGAAGACCTTTTCCCACATGTCCAACCTAAACCTTCCCTGGCGCAACTTTAGGCCGTTTCCTCTTGTTCTATCACTTGTTCCTTGGCAGAAGAGACCGACCTCACCTGGCTCCAACCTCTTTTCAGATCATCTCAGCAATGAAACAGGTCTTTAAAACGTTGAGAACCATCTATGGGACAGTTAATCCATAACTAATGAGCATCAAATATTGTTGCACTAGACCAACTTTTAACAGGCTGGCTTCACTCTGTCCATCTCTTCCATCTGAGGAGATTTCCAGGGGCAAACAATGGAGGAAGAGGAGTGACATTGAGGCATTCACTGGAGGAGAGTTAAGTGTATGAAAAGCAGGACACATCAGAGAAATACTGATAGAAAAGCCCAAGCAACATGGTTGGAAAAGGCACTGAGAAAAAGGTGCAGAGAGAACTTTTGTACTAAGTCTAAGTTTAGTCCATCGACTTGTCTTTTGTTGTTGTTTGACTTCTGTTATGCTAAAGGAAATATAATTTAGTTACACTCTCTGGAAATTGATGAGTCTTCATCAAAGAGACCAGACTCTGCTTTAATATCTCCTTCTAATGAAAAAAAAATAAAAGCTGTGAGGCCTGAAATATTTGACTAATGATACAGGACACAGCGTAAAGTCAGAGCTAGCAGGAAGATGTAGGTGATAAAACCAGCATCAGGACAAATAAGTTATGGCCAGAGACCTTATGCAATAGCTCAGAACTGGTAAAAATCAGAACAAAGTGACTTGGGTTTCTTTTGACAGTATTTTTTTTCAAACCAGTGCCTGGCTTCCCACTTGGAGAAGCAATAGGGAAGTGGGTAGGTACAGGGAAAATTTCAGCCACCTAAAACATGAGTCTAGAGAAGTGTTTCAGTTAAGGCTTACATAGCCATGCCTGTAGCATGGGGACTGCCATCTGAGAAGTCCCTTTTGAGGCATGGCAGATCCTACCTGCTACTGAGGAGGAGGAGAAGTCATCAGAGTCCAGTTTCCTGTGGAAGCAAAGCAGGGAGTCTCCATAGCAGTGATGAGTCCAACTGCTGCTCCAAATAAGTGGGCTGATATCATAGGATTCCTTGCTCCCAGCAGAAAGTTCCTCATCCTTTCTCTGCTAAGCTCCTCACCAGCTCTTTAGGCCCTGTTTTCCTGTGAAAAGGGAAGGAAATAATGAAGGAGTCTAGATCACACTCATTTGAGGTCAGCTGCCATCCCCCAGATGCCAGGGAGTGCATCTAACTCAACAACAGAGTTGCTCTCAATATCTACGTACCTAATGAGCCTATAAAGAGATAAAAACTGTGGGGGAGAAGGGAATAAAACCAACCCAAAATCATGTCTAGCATGATCAAGCTTTCTATAATTTAGGCTAAAAGTCTATAAAAGGGGAAATTTCCCAGAAAACGGCACCATTGAATACAAGTTTGAGGGAGGAGCGTGAGCTATCTTATTTATGAGCTTTTTAAAAAAATAAATTAGCTCTGTTGGGAGGAAATATCTTCATTGCTGACTTTAGAAGGTTTATCTTCCCTCTTTATCAATGACTGTACTGTGCTGGTGTCTGTAGGAGTAATCTGGACTCTACATCATCGTGCCTTCCAAAGTGCTGCTGTTCTGAGCACTTGTGGTGGGCAGGCTTTGCTCAGCCTGCAAAACCCTGCCTGGATTCCTTGTATTGCCTCCCTCTGGGCTCTTCCACAAAGCACACATGGTACCTAAGCATGAGGCTGTCTCCTGAGCAATGGCTCAGAATTGGGAAGCTGATGAGACCCAAAGCTGGGGAGCCCTCTCCTTGCTGCCTTTACACCGCGCTGCTTTTTGCAGCAGAGGATCGTGGCGCTGACTCGATCCGAAATCATGAGTCATTATTTCTCTTGCCAGCTTGCTCTGTGCACCGTGGTGGAATATTCCACAGGATGACAAAGCAAACATATGGTGAGGAGCTGTGCAAGCTGCTGACTGCAAGGGGGGTGTGAGGATGAGTGTGGGAGCATGGAGTGTCCCAGTGACACCCAGACCGTGACATTCTCCACAGGTCTTGCACTTCCTTGACTTTTGGGAAGATATTCTGTGATGTAACCAGAGAGGGAAAGGAGAAGAGGAAGCAGAATTGGCAGAGGTTTGATGCTATTACACCCCAGCAGGGAACTCTGCTTCATAAAGGCAATCAATAGAAAAGTTTCTCCTCTTTGAACGCTCGCAGCCGGAGCAGAGGTTTTGCCATCCTGCTCCTCCATCTGTACACCACTTCAGAATGAATCATCTGCACTAGTGGACAGTGAAGAGACTTAGTGCTCCCACAAAACAGCTTTTTTTTCAAGAAAACCTTTAAAATGAAGCCGTAGCCATCTGTCATGGTAAAGCACAGATTCACTTCTCACCTTCAGAGGCACTAATTAGTCCTTGGGACCTAAGAGGACCATTTTTTTCCCAACTTAGAGTGGGAAGTCAGCAGGAGCATCTTGTGTCCTGGGGCAGGAATTTAGGCTCCCTGTGAGGCAGGAGAATTGCAATCCTTTTGTAGTAGCCACCATTTTCAGGTGGGGGGGTGTGAAGTTGAACACTTCTACCCCTGCTTAGCCACTTGTGACAAATGAAAAGCTTGATTTTTTTTTTTTTCTTCCACAACTGCTGCACATCCAGATGCTCCTATTGACTTATAAATACCAAATGTGTAATCTGAATAGGGGCTGCAGGTGCTCAGTCCTTGGAATATGAAGCCATTAAAAAGGGTGTGAATTAGACCTACACAAGTAAAGTGTCCATTGGTTTGTTAGCTGAACTGGAAAATATCTCCCCATGCTCTAAAGGGTTTTGAGTTGATCTGAAAAATGTCTCATTTTTAACCAAAATTACCTTCTGCCACCATGCTTTTTTTCTTTTAATTTTGTGCTGACTAAAAGGTTTTATTTAATTTTCTGCATTGGTTTAAAGAATAAGAACTTTAGACAGCTTAAATCTTCAAAGGTCATGAGCTTTCCTCTGTTCTGTCATTTAGAAATGCTAAATTAAAAACTTCCACTTTTTTAAAAACAGAAATCATTCTTTGACCTAAAATATTCATGAATTTTGATACATAAACAGTAATTGTTTACTTAGAACTTCACCTTTCAACAAATAAATCCTTCTTCTGTCTCTAACTTCAGGCTTGGGAACCAAACTTAGGACATCATAGAATATTTTGGGTTGGAAGGGACTTTTCAAGGTCACCTAGTCCAACTCCTCTGCAGAGATCAGGGACATCTTCAACCAGATCAGGTTGCTCAGAGCCCCATCCAACTTTACCTGGCATGTTTCCAGGGATGGGACTTCTACCAACTCTTTGGGAAACCTGGGCCAGGTTTGAAAATGAATGATGAAATGAAAATGATGTAAGTAGGTAAGAGAAACACATTAAAACCTGTGGGTGGGAGACTGGAGAATCATCTCCATTGGGTTGTAACAGGACAGGATGTTACCTTCAAGACCTTTGCCTCAGCTCTTCAGAGTTCCCATGAATCAATATATAGTCCAGCAATTATGTGTATAAAATAGTATTTAAGGCCTTTCAGGTCTTCTGAGTTATATACATTGATATGGGTTGTTTCAAAAACTGCAGTTATGTGTATGCTTGTTCTAAATGAACGTTATTCAGGGTACTATGCTAAGGAATGTATGTTCAAAGGTCAGGATGTTACAACCAGCTCTGAAGCCTCATGATTTTTTTGGCATGAACAGTCATTTTCAGCCATGAGCATTCCACTCCTCATGAAATACCCAGAATAAAAACTGATAGCAGGGCAAAACATTTCACAGGCAAAGCGCCTTTCCATAATAATGGAATAATAAATGCAGAAAAGGGGGGAAAGGCCAAGTGCAAATGCTTGAAATGCATTCACAAGTGCATTTGTGCTGCTTCCACAGCTGCTGAAGTGCCACTTGCTCGGGTGGAGTCATTCAGACAAGCATGTGAAGTTAATCAGCTCATTAGGAGAGTGGGCACCCAGCACAGCTCCCAGCAGCGAGCTTCTCCCCTCTATTGCTACTTTGCTGCCAGCAGTTACTGCTGATCAATGAATATTACGAAAGGATTCAAATGGATGATAGACAGAACAGGCTGTTATTTCCAGCAGGAACATCAGAAATCTGTCAGAAGACTTGTAAGTCCCAGGGAGGGTTGGCGAGTATGGCAGGATCTGTCGTGTAGTGATGGGGGATAGGAGGATTTGACCTTGACATGGAGTGAATTGTGCTGTGCCAGTGCTGGAGACAGAGGTTGAGCTCCTTCTATGGCTTTCTCTGTACCTGCTCCTTTTCCCTGCTCTGTTTCGGAGAAAGGATGGCATTTCCCACGAGCTTGGCCATCACTAGCTGTAATCTCTGCAGCCTATTGCAATATAAATAACACCACTGCTGCCTGGAGAGGAACTGGTCTTTAATATTAAAGATCTGTAGTAGTACGTGACACGTTTTAGCACCCTTCAAACCTCCAACACAGCTGCTAAACTGATAAAAATAGGCCACTTTTATCAAATATTAATCCATATAGAACACCAGGAGACTAGACAATGGGTGAACGTTAAGGTTTGCAGACTGTTGAAGGAGTGAGCCTTAAATCTGGGGGGCTTTTCTTGTTGAAGTTTTCTCTGGTTTGTGCATTGGCCAGTAATGTCACTACCTCCAAATCAAACAGGATAGAAGGTTGGGTAAAGAAGTAGAAATCTCAATAAAATGCAGTGAGTTTCTTCACAAGGTTAGGATTGTGAATAATAACCATGCCACATTTTATCAGGATGAGATGATATTTACTGGCTATTTACAAATACTCAGAGAAAAAAAAAAAAAAATCTGTCTTGGAGAATTTACAGCTTAAACTGACAAGGTTAAAAATAAACAAACAAACAAAAAAATCCAAACCCAAACCAAAAGAGACAGGATAGGAAATGAGTTCCCAGAGCTGACATAGTTGACCCACTGTTGTATGGTGGATTAAGGGCTCTCATTTGAGTCCCAATTCCCTCCCTGCCCAGCTCTACCCTTTCAAGAGGAGGGAAACAAAATGAAGGCTAAAATGAGTAGAAAATATTTTGAACCTTAAATATGGTTGAAACAAGCAGGTTTTATCATGAAATGTTAATCTGATGGCAGACATAAGGAACGTCACTGTGTGGTGGAGAAGAAAACATGGCACACAGCAAACAACTCTGTTATGTCTTGGAAAGGTGATTAAAATTCCTTCAGTGTCTTCTCCAAGGACTTATTTTAGAGTCTCTTCTTTCAGGCAGGCATCTGAACTTGGAGCTGCAAGGAAATAATGTTCTCTTATTGTCTCTGCCAAGCTCCCCTTACAGTCATCACTGATAAACTGCTGGTGTTAGAGAGAGGGGGGCAAACCCTGCCAGCAATCACACAGCCAGCAGTCTGCTGGGGCTGGGAACCCACCCTCTTTCATGTCACAGAATGGGTTGGGTTGGAAGGAACCTTAAAAATCATCTCATTCCAACCCCTCTGCCATGGGCAGGGACACCTCCCACTAGACCAGGTTGCCCCAAGCCCCATCCAGCCAGTGTTGGCCATCTTCTCTTGTCAAGGTGCAGAGTAGGACATTGTGGTCTGGACCAACCTACAAACATTACTGGGCAGCTCCAGTGATTAATTGTTTTCACCACAACAGGAGAGAAGCTCCTCTCAAGTTCAGAGCTGCTGAACTTCATTAAATGAGCTTCTTGGAGTTTATCTTTTTGTTTAAAATTTTCTAGCTCTTCCCAAGTTTTTCTCTTTCAAACAGCAGCAGACTGTGATGAAATCAATTCTAGCCCTTATTGCTCATGGACTCCTGAAGAGGTCCTTCATAAGCATGCTAAAATATAGAAGAGTGAGTAAATGGCAGTAAAAACAGTTTGTAGAGGTGTGTTTTTCTTTGTAGAAAGGTTAATAGGTTAATGGCAATAGGTTAATGGCATGAAAACTCTGAGAGCTATTCCTGACCTATTCATTTTCCTGCCTCTTCATGCTTGGATTTCATAATTGGTGTGATAATCATAAATATTATAATTTCACAACCTTAACTTTTAACAATTTATTTCCTTGTAAATCTGTGTGCAGATAAAATGGAAATGAGTCCATAACCAGACCTAAACTACCTTTTAGGACGGGGTTGTTTGTAGGTTAATTAAAGCATGTCTTAGTGGAGATTTATTTATTTGTTCAGTAAGTTGGCTGGTCTGCAAAGGTCACCATCTTCTCCACATATGCTATATACAAAGGTACATGCAGCAGCAGATTTACAGTCTGAACAGGTATAGTAAAATTGAGTCATAAAACCCCTTACATCATACTGACCTTGTTTAATAGTCCCACACCAAATGTTCCTATATATGTATATATGAATATAAAATTCATATATATATACACCTATAAAAGCAAATTGACAACTATAATTGAGAGACTGGAGTGTAGAGATCTGTAAGCAAACTACAGCTTAGAAAAATGAGCTTGAAGTTTCTGATCCAGTCCATTTTTCTTGATGTCACTGCGAATTTAGGTCAGGTCTTCAGGACCTGTATAAAAATATCTAACAGACTATACATGTGCATGTATACACAGAGAAACTGTTCTCATTCAAACACAACAGGTAGCCAGCATTGTCAAAACAAAGAGAAATTTATCTGTGACTTCAAAGAAGTCAAAATGCAATAATAATAATAATAATCCTGTGTTTTGTTTGTATATTGCAGGCAACATCCTGGTATGTTTTAATAACACTAACCCTGTGTTCTGTTTCTATGTCACAGCTGGCATCCTGGTATGTTTAAATGGCTACCAACAAAATTCTGTAGGAATTACTTATATATGATCAAAAAGTGTCCAGTTCTGGGCTCCTCAGTTCAAGAGAGACAAGGAACTACTGGAGAGAGACCAGTGGAGGGCTATGAAGATGCTGAGGGAGCTGGAGCTTCTCTCTGATGAGGAAAGGCTGAGAGCCCTGGGGCTGTTGAGCTGGAGAGGAGAAGGCTGAGAGGGGATCTGATCAAGCTTATCAATAGCTAAAAGGATTTAAAAGCCGTGTAGATGTGGTGCTGAGGGACATGGTTTAGTGGTGGACTTGGCAATGCGGAGTTAATGGTTGTACTTGATGATCTTAAAGGTCTTTTCCAACCTAAACGATCATGATTCTTTGAAAGAAATATGAAAAGGTGCTTTAAAATGTGTACTAAACACAGTAACCAACACATTCCAGCTCAGTGTGTTGAGTCCTGCTTCTCTGTGGATTGTAGCATTCAAGGAGGTGCTAAAACTCAATGGCTTTAAAGAAATGTTCCTTGATTGTGGGGAATTCCTGCCACAGAGAAGTTTCAGAACACAGCCCTGGGATGTCTCCTGCCCCAGCTCCCCATTCTCATTGCTGTCACCTGTGCTACCCACCAACCTTTGAGGTGCTGGAGGAGGGGTGAGCAGGCAGGAAATTTCTGCATGTGTGAAAAGGAGCTTCTGCGGTTTTGGGGTGCACTCGTAGCCCCTGTCACTTGGCAGAACCTGTGCTCCAGGCCTACAGATGTAGCAACGTGTGACTCAGGTGAGTCATGCCATTTATTGCCTCAGCCTGGAGGATTTGCTGAGATCTAGCATGAAGTATTTGCTCAGATCTAGCATACCACTGACACGGTGTGTTACAGCCCAAGGGGAGAATCAAGCCATGCTTCCTCTTCTGGAAAGCCCCCAGCAATGCTTCTGGGTACAAAATCCCAGCAAGCAGCTATGGGACTTTCAAGGCAACGAGCCTCATGAGTGTCACCTGATGCAAAACAGCATTTACTGGGGGCTGAGGGTGCTGCAGGTGAGAGGCTTTATAGGAAATCACTGGGAATTATTAACTGGCATAAAGACATTCTCATAAATAACTATTTGCAAGATTAGAGGCAGTAATTCTGCAAGTTTAGGTCTTCAGCTGTCACGTGGTGGTTCTCAAAGAGTCATTTTTGTTATACCAGAGAATAAAAGTAGCTCTAGCACAGCAAGGCTTCATGGCTGCACTATCTGTTCTTATCAAAGTGAAATGTACAGGATTTTGGGAAAAAACCCCCCAAAACCTCACTGTCTGTAGTATTAGAAGATATAATTTGATGGCTTGTGGTGTCACACATCATATGTAGGCACACAATGGCTGTGAGTTAAGGTATTTAAAATAATAATAATAAAAAAGCTTACTGACTGCTTTTCTTTTAGGAATACCACGAACAAAAAGCAGACATCTGATGTCCTTGAGAAAAGAAGGCTCAGGGGAGACCTTATCACCGTGTTCCAGTATTTAAAGGGTGGCTACAAAGAAGATGGAGACTCCGTTTTTAGAAGGAGACACATAGAGAAGGTAAGAGGTTACAGGTACATGCTACTCCTGGGGAGATTCCAATTAGACACAAGAGGGAAACTTTTCTCAACAAGGACAATCAGCCATTGGAATGATCTCCCCAGGGAAGTGGTGGAGTCCCAACGCTGGGCACTTAAGATTCAGTTGGAGAGGAGCTGGGACAGCTTGTGTAGACCATATTTTTGCGAAGAAAGGTTGGA
>VYZX01024630.1:205238-284690 GCA_013401335.1 Brachypteracias leptosomus
CCGTGCCCCCACTCGGCCCCCTGTCCTGTCCGCCCCCCGCTGCTCCTGCTGGTCGGAGGCCGCTGGTGAGGGGCGGGCGGGTTCCCGGGGCTGGGGGAGCGGTGAGTGAGTGGTCGGGAGGAGCGGGAGGTTCTCGGGCAGCGGCGGGGTTGGGCTCCGGGGGAGGCTCCGAGCGCGGCAAGTGTCCGCGCAGCCCCGGCAGCCGGAGCCTCAACTTTAAAGCAAGTGCATCCCCGCAGGCAGCCGGGCTGGTACCCAGCCGCCGCCTCCTCCGGGGGCTTGCCTTCTCCTCGACCTGGTCTTGGAGAGCTGCTGGTGGGATGGGGGGTGTCTGCGTGCGCCTTTTCCTAAGTTTGGGCTCGTACAAGTGATCGAACCGCTGATGGATTTCACATGCGGTGCTCGTTCTGAAGTGTGGGTGGTGGTGATGCAAAGCCCCGGTGCTCAGCCTCGTAAAGCAAGTGGGTATCGGGTCCGGAAAGTTAGGTCTTTAAAGTTTCTTGGCTCGAAGCCTTTGCAAAGTTTATTTTGAATATCTTTTCCTTGCAGAACTAATACAACTGTCCAGCTCTCCCCTGAGAATGGCAGAAAGTAAATACAGGAGTTCCTGAGAAATAACAGTGAGTACATTTCAAACCAGTGATGTTTTGTTGTTAACTTTATCAGAATACCTCTTAAACCTGCCAAGGCTCTAAATTTGCGAAAACCGCACGGAGAACGCCAATGATGATAACAGTGTGTTAATTGCTGTAGTATAAACATGGTCGCTGTGAGCTGTGGCTCATGATACAGCAGCTACGGTGCAGCTTCAGCAAGGGCTGTTTTGAGGTAGATTCCTCAGCAAATGGGTTTTCTTTTTGCTTTAGTCCCTCAGTTAAAATATTTATCTTTTGGGAAGAGAGGGGGAAATTGAGTAAGAGCTGTGCAGAGTCCTGTGTGGCTGAGGATGTTTCCTCCTCCTCCCCCTTTCCCCAACGCACACTCACAGTCTCATCCTCAGTTATGTAATCTTATAGACATTTATGGATCATGCATTGTTCGCTCTAGTCCCATTCTTTCCATGTCATTCCTGCTTGATTGAGTGACTTAGGCAGAATATGAAAATCCAAGCATCGTTTTCTTTACTGTGTGAAAAAGTTCTTCCAGTTTGAGCTGCAAGTTTGCTTTCTCTGAAGGTTTTTTATCCCTGATTTCTCCTCGTGCCTTTACTTTATTTTTTTTTTTTTTTTTGGTGCTGTATTAGATGGCAGGGATCTAATCTGATTACTGTTATTGAGATAAGGAGGAGGAAGAGCAGTGGTGACAGTTTGCTGGTAAAAGTCCCTGTTAGGAAAATAGCCATTAACACACATGTCATGAAGCTGTTAAAAGTACTGCAGCAACTTTGAAAAACTCACTGCTCAGAGAAAATAAAGATTAATTTGGCTAAAACATCAAGGTGAAGTGAAATGGATATTACTGAGGGATACTGCTAGTGCACTCTGGGGATCTGAGCATGTGATTTGACCAGTCCAGAGGTGTACCTGAGTCCCAGTTTATTCATACTGGGGAGCTTGCATAGCTTTCTTTTGTCTCTTTTTGTAATTGATTTGGAACTTACTGAGCAGTCCAACACACTTGTCTTCTTTGTACCTTGCAGCTTTGCTGTGAGCATCCACGTCTGAGGATTTTTTTTTTAATGAATAATGGAGAGGGAGGGAAGAGAACTGGTTTCCATACTTACCCTTTGGATATTTTCCCTTATATTCTCCGTATGCCAGGAAAAACTTGATAGGTGTAAAATTCAGATGGATTTTGATGAGGGGCTAGGGAAAAATTCTTACCTACTTACTCTGTAGCAGTCTTAATGTGGTCACTGAAAGCATCTGCAGTTCAGCAGCCATTATTATATAACCTGACCATGCTCTTTAAAGCAAGCACTTCTGTTTCCTCGCTGTTGAGGTGCAACATATCGCATGCGTTGCCCTAAGAAGTGGGGTTTTAATACCCCTTTACCCTTGTATTCATAAAAAAAGAGCTTATTACACTACATAAAAGTGTAATTTGGTGAAAAGCTGCTCTATGGTTGTACCTGAGAGCAGCTGCTCTGCAGCAAATTGCAGATCAAGGGTAACTGGTGCTCCACCCTTCCTTCTGCTCTTTGTGGTTTTTTTCTACCTAGTAGAAAGCCCTTTGATTTTCAGGTTTGGGCTCTAGGATGTGTTTTCTCACAGTGTCCAGCCTACAGAGTGGTTTTGGGCTCTGATCTTGGGTTTTCTGTGAAGCTCCCATGTGCACATGTAAGGTGTGTGGCTTCCTTCTGCCAGTGCTGGGTTAACGGTTGGACTTGATGATCTTAAAGGTCTTTTCCAACCAAGATGATTCTTTGATACTCTAGATGGGTTCAGTATGTGATGGAGTCAGCAGCTGATGTCTATAGGTTTAATGGTGATCAGGAAAAGGTTTCCATAGATCTCTGCCAGCACACCTGCATGCTAACGTGCAGTGTCCTCCTCCTCCAATGACAGGCTCTTTTTTTTTTTTTTTGATATATTGCCAACCACAGCGTTTCCAATCAGGTGATTCTCAGATAAGAGTTTGCTTGGGCCTTAAATGAGGCCATCAAATGCAATTTTCCTCTTGAATTGTGGCTCTGCTGTTACTTGATTGTGAGTTTCCTCGAAGTAAATGATCCCTTTAAAGTTTAGGAGCTCTCTTTGTCATGCTGTGATGTGAATGTGGAGTGTGTCCTTGTATTAAAAAATACGTTTGTAGAAGATGATGGGATTTTGGGAGACTAGAAAGCATCATACACCTTTGGAGAAAGCAAAGGTGCTGTTGTCTGCTCTGGTTTATTTATCTGCACATTGTGCCTGGCTCTAGAAGACTGTCTCTTCTGCTGTATCTCTCCACTGCCCTGAAGGTACAACTTTGAGGGAGGATGAATTGCTTGGCCTTCCTGTTCAGTCATTACTCTATTTGAAAAGGAGGCTTCAAAATGAGTTTTTACAGTTATGAAGTGTTTGTGGTTTGAACTCTTGTGACTAGAAATGGCTCTGTAACAGCCACCAAACCAACGTTGAGCAAGGTCTGTGCTGTATCTTTAAAAGATTTTCCTGCTTTCAATGAGTGGTTTTGTTTTTTTTTTTCTCCTTTTTTTTTTTTCTGAAAAAGGTTCTTGTATTCGTGGCAAGAAGACCATGCCAAGTACACGTTGTTAAACTCGTGTCAATCTAACAGAGCAACTGTTTAAAGGATTTTGGATAATTTTCCTTCTACTTGAGTCAGTCACCTTTTTTTTTTTCTTTTCTTTTTTCCCTCTCTCCAAATATAACACTAGAAAAGGAGAGAAAGAGAAACTAAAAGCAATTGGCAGAAGCCAGTTATGTTGGCAGGCATTCGATAGTACAGATCATAAGAGGTGATAATATAGATGTGACACTTAACATAAAATAAACTGCGTACATATGGTGTTAGGGAGATGAATGGGAGAATAAGCACTAAATTGTGAAGCCATCTCTCAATCAGCATTTTTGCATCAAGCTATTTGCAAGGGGTTGGTTTTGTGGTGTGATTTTTTTTCCTTGTTGCGAGACGCGGGAGGGAGGTTGAAGGAGAATGTCACCACCTCTCTGCTGGTTTCCTCAGCTTTCTGATCACTGCCAACATTTAAGAGGAATATTAATGACAAGCCTGTGGCACGGGGGATAGCTAACGTGGTTCCTCTTCATTTCAGGAGAGGTAAACTTCTACATTGCAGGCAGACACTGAGTGGCTGGTGCCACACGTGTGGTACCCATCAGTAAGCTGCTAATTTCTCCAGGTGCTGAGCAGGTTGGCTTGTAAGACACATGCTTGTGCTGAAGAGCAAGGTGACCAGTGATTCACACAGTGCTTGTTTGCAAACGCTTGTAAATGCATCAATTCTGTTTCTCCTAACAGCAGGTTTCCATTGTGAGTATCTGAGGGGTCTGTGGTAGGCTTGTAGGAGGGGAGTTGGGAGAGTGGGAGTGATGGACAAGCCACTTTTTCTGTTCAACAGTAAATCTCACTATGAAGAAGACTTGAAGCCACTGCTGGTGGTGGTCCCCTTAGAAAAAAGTGTTTATGTACAGATGTACTTTGGTACGTTTCCAGTGAGCAGCCTTTGGAGTTCTTTAGGAAGCTGAAAATACTCTTGGAGGTGTGATGCAGATGTGATACATGACCTATTCTTCCTGCTTTTGAGGACATAATTCTACTTAGTGATGCTTCTGTTGTGTTCCATTTACAGGCAGATACCACTGTGGAACTCCCCAGGAGCTAACACTAGCACAAGGCAGGGAGTGGGAACTACCAGTCAGTGCTGAGGGAAAAGATTTCCCCTTTCAGATAGAATTTGTTTGGTTTAAAGTGTTTGTGAAACATCTTCAGCAGAGAGGCTGAGGGGGGGTGGGGATAAGAAAACAAATTGTTCCCAAACAGATCTATTACAAAATAATAGCTGCATGTGTTTTCTTGTCTTTTGCTTCTGCTTCCCTTCTGGTTTTTATTCCTCAAACTCTCCTCATGAATTTTTCTTGCATGTTTGCCACCTCTGCCTGTGTACCTTTTTTTGATGTATGTATTTATCCCACCTCTCATATCACTGACTATGTCCAGTCCTTAAAATCTTTCCTGGACATCCCTTAGATTATTACTCAGTTTTATTTAAGATTTGCAAGAAAAGCTGTGGACTCAAGCATGTATCACCTCCTATGTTCTTTCAGAGTCTCCAGCTCAGTGTTTATTGTACAGCCCTAATTTATGGGTGGTGTGTGAAGTGTAAAACTGTGAAATATTGCGTCATCAGGGACTGAGTAATTTTTTTTTTACCAGCCCCATGAATGCCTATATGATAATCTAGCTCCTTTTTCTTGTTGAGCTTGCCTCAGCTGAAAGAGAGGGTGGGTCAGTGCTTCTGATAGAACTTGATAGAATGGTTTGGGTTGGAAGGGACCTTACAGATCATCCACTTCCAACCCCTCTGCCATGGGCAGGGAGACCTTGACTTCAGATGCTTGAGATGTTGTAGCTTTAAACTCTCATCCTTTAATACAGCAGAGGGTGTGTCCTTGAAGATGATCTAATTTCCCAGAGCTTTTTGCAGATCAAGAGAGTGGACAGAATGTTCTGCGTGGACCTTTTTTCCTTAATATATGAAGCTGACAACCTGGAGATCAAATATATCCAACATCTTGAAGTTAAACAAAAGCAGAGAGACATAGGGATGATGATGGGCTCAAATGATGCTCCCAGCACATCAGCTTTCCTCCTTCCTTGATATTTCCTGGGACTAGATGGCTGGTGCTCCTCAGAGGTGTTTCCTCACTGTCATCTTGATGGGAAGAATGGGAAGAGTCAGGGCTCCTAACTTGGTTAAACTTCTGTAAAATTAGACTTTCCCTGTGACTAAGTCAGGAGTATCCTTTGTGTATTTGTTTGACTTGAAGCCCATCTGTTCCTTCTGATACTGACTTGATCTTTTGCGTAGCAATAGGAGATGCATAAATATTTTGAAAATAGGAGGGTGATTTTCTAAATATTTTTAAAAACGTAGTTAAAACCATTTTTGCTGTGTTTTGGAGGGATGGAAAGACTTTAGCAAAGCCAATATTTCAACACGTTTCTACAAAATGCAGCTGTTCTAACACTTTTTTTCCAAAGATATGGAACTCTTAGTTAACTATTTGTTTAGTTTTAGTCCATGCATGAATTCTGGTGCTTGAATTTGTAGCCAAAATGAAAATACTACTTGCCTGTTTTTCCTCAGCCAACGTACGTGTGTTGTATAACCCAGCAGAAGTGTCAGGGATCTTTGCAAAGATACCCCATGTGAGTAGTTCAGGTTTTTGTCTGGCTGGGCTCAATCTGCTCTAGGAATCTTTGTTGAGTCTTGCTGGAGTGACTCTAGTGAGGGTGACTCTTTAAATTGTTGCTTCATATTTCAAGAGAGATGATAATCTATTGAGGTAGGGCAATGAGGAATTGCTAAGTATTCACATAACACCCTCTGGCCAGACAATAAGTGGATTTGCACATTTCTTCTCCAGTAATAAGAGGAGAAAAATGTCTGTGGAGCAGGTTGGTATAATATAATTTTTACTCTCAGGGCCAGCGAGTGTATTTGTTACCATCCAATAGAGTCTTTTCCACTGCTTTGCTTTCTGGAGCACAATTGCACATTAGTTTTCATAGCAACAGTCGTGGCTTCAGCTGGAAATTGAAACCTGATAAGTGTTGGCTCAGTGCGTGGACTGCTGGACACACTTTTTCAATCACACTGAGCCAAACCTACTGAAAAAAAAGAATTTCCCCAAATGTAAGTCCTGGAAAGGATAGCTGGTATACCCTTTAGTCACCAGGTTTTTAAAATGCTGGGGTATTGGTGTTTGTTTTCTCTTTTTCTTTTCCCCCCCTCCCTTCAAGCACCAGGGCACTCATCTGTTGAAACTTTACCCCCTGTGGTTCAAGTACATTCCTCCTACCAACCTTTTCACCCCACCTCCCACTGTCCCTCTTCACACATGCTCTGACATCCCTTCTGCTCGCCAAGCTCACGAAATTCAGGTCTGGATGTGGGGTTTAATTCTGAGCTATACTTTTCAGTCAGCCTATAATCTCTTCTCCTAGAGATATGCATAAAAGTTTCTTGTTGTTTTCCTGAAAAAAAAAAGGCAGAAAATTCAAAGAAATGAGAACTTCCATGGGAAAGCAAAGACAACATTTGGTGTGTTGGTTGGTAACGACTTGGGAGAAGATTGTAAAGGGAGCAGCAAAAAGATCCAACCGACCAAAAAGCCTTCAAAAGAAAATCCCAGAACTGCCTAGATTGGAAAAGACCTTTAAGATCATTGAGTCCAATTATTCATCTAACACTGACAAGTCCTTAACTAAACCATATCCCTAAAATACAACTTCTTTCCCACTTTTGGGCCACTTAGTGCAATTGTAACCATATCAATGGCAAGTAATTAGATATAAATTAGATACAAATAAAGATTTGACAGCTGGTGCAAGTTCCAGAAAAGGAGGAAAAGGGCATGAAAAATGGGCCACCTCTTGGACAAAAATACTGTGGTGGTTTTTTTAGTCATAACTAATATTAGAAGTAGGTCAGTTTGTGGCCTTCTTTTGAAATGACTAATTTTTCATATTTTGTAGTGTAACTTTTACACAAGTGCCATAGTGGGAATTAAAGTATAAAATTTGGAAAGGGAAAAATCATGTTTTCTGCTCTGAGCCTTTCTCTCTCTCCTGGTTTTCTTCTCTGANNCCCCATGTGAGTAGTTCAGGTTTTTGTCTGGCTGGGCTCAATCTGCTCTAGGAATCTTTGTTGAGTCTTGCTGGAGTGACTCTAGTGAGGGTGACTCTTTAAATTGTTGCTTCATATTTCAAGAGAGATGATAATCTATTGAGGTAGGGCAATGAGGAATTGCTAAGTATTCACATAACACCCTCTGGCCAGACAATAAGTGGATTTGCACATTTCTTCTCCAGTAATAAGAGGAGAAAAATGTCTGTGGAGCAGGTTGGTATAATATAATTTTTACTCTCAGGGCCAGCGAGTGTATTTGTTACCATCCAATAGAGTCTTTTCCACTGCTTTGCTTTCTGGAGCACAATTGCACATTAGTTTTCATAGCAACAGTCGTGGCTTCAGCTGGAAATTGAAACCTGATAAGTGTTGGCTCAGTGCGTGGACTGCTGGACACACTTTTTCAATCACACTGAGCCAAACCTACTGAAAAAAAAGAATTTCCCCAAATGTAAGTCCTGGAAAGGATAGCTGGTATACCCTTTAGTCACCAGGTTTTTAAAATGCTGGGGTATTGGTGTTTGTTTTCTCTTTTTCTTTTCCCCCCCTCCCTTCAAGCACCAGGGCACTCATCTGTTGAAACTTTACCCCCTGTGGTTCAAGTACATTCCTCCTACCAACCTTTTCACCCCACCTCCCACTGTCCCTCTTCACACATGCTCTGACATCCCTTCTGCTCGCCAAGCTCACGAAATTCAGGTCTGGATGTGGGGTTTAATTCTGAGCTATACTTTTCAGTCAGCCTATAATCTCTTCTCCTAGAGATATGCATAAAAGTTTCTTGTTGTTTTCCTGAAAAAAAAAAGGCAGAAAATTCAAAGAAATGAGAACTTCCATGGGAAAGCAAAGACAACATTTGGTGTGTTGGTTGGTAACGACTTGGGAGAAGATTGTAAAGGGAGCAGCAAAAAGATCCAACCGACCAAAAAGCCTTCAAAAGAAAATCCCAGAACTGCCTAGATTGGAAAAGACCTTTAAGATCATTGAGTCCAATTATTCATCTAACACTGACAAGTCCTTAACTAAACCATATCCCTAAAATACAACTTCTTTCCCACTTTTGGGCCACTTAGTGCAATTGTAACCATATCAATGGCAAGTAATTAGATATAAATTAGATACAAATAAAGATTTGACAGCTGGTGCAAGTTCCAGAAAAGGAGGAAAAGGGCATGAAAAATGGGCCACCTCTTGGACAAAAATACTGTGGTGGTTTTTTTAGTCATAACTAATATTAGAAGTAGGTCAGTTTGTGGCCTTCTTTTGAAATGACTAATTTTTCATATTTTGTAGTGTAACTTTTACACAAGTGCCATAGTGGGAATTAAAGTATAAAATTTGGAAAGGGAAAAATCATGTTTTCTGCTCTGAGCCTTTCTCTCTCTCCTGGTTTTCTTCTCTGACGTATTTGGACTTGACCTATTGAAACTTCTGCATCTGTTCTTCCCTCTCTATAAAACGCTGCAGATTTCAGTCTGTATTGCTGGAGTTAGCCTGAGGATGAAACATGTACAGCATCTCTCATAAACTTCTAATATGCAACAACCTGGGCTTTTATTTCTTGACCTGCCAAAAAATACCCCATTTTTTTCCTTCAGCTGCCTTAGGAAGTTACCTTGGTGGAGGAGTGAGTGTGTGTCAACAAGAGTTTGTAGCGTTGTGCTGTGTTGGGGTGGTTTTCTGCAAGGCAGAGGTTTGAAAGATTTCATCCCCTGCAGCTGTGAATGAGTCAGAAAACACGTTTAATAAAGGAGAAATGTGTGCAGAGGGAGAAGGGAGGGAAATAATCTACATAATTTTAAATCCGAGTTGGAATTTGGATTCTGTCTTAAAACAAACACATAAATAAAATGGTCTCGGGCTATTTGCACTGGAATTTCAAATTGATTTTATGGCTCATGTGCCAAAGGGATCAAAACATCCACAAGTGGTGGTGGTGGGTGAATTCAAATGAAAAGAGTAGATTTTTGGGGGTTTTTTTGTTATGTTCCAAGTTGTTTAAATTTCATAAAACTGCTCACCTCACTCTGGAGATGGTGAGGCTTCGAGCTTTGAATTAATTTAGTGTCATTAATATACTGAAGGTTGAAAAAGCAACTGTGCTGGCCTATGGGCTCCTTTCCTGTAATTAAAGGAATGACAGTGTAAGGGGAAAAAGCATCCAGGCTTCCCCCCCTCCACTGATAAATAGAGAACCACCAAACCAGACTAGAAAATCAAACCTAAGTCAACCCACAGATCCTTTGTTCCCAACTAATTGTTCTTGCTGTGTTCACTGGTCCCCATAAGCTTGGCTAAGGGGATAAGCCTTGCTTTCCTTTTCCGAGGCTTTTCTCTCTTGATCTATTGAAATTCAGAGAGGAGGGGCCCCCCCTTTAGAGATTGTCCTGTTGGTGGCTGTCTCCTCTGGAACAAAGAGGCTCCAGCTGTGGGGATGGATTGAAGAGAGAGGTAGCTTCTTGGGCAAGCAATTTGGAGTCATTTAGGAAACCAGTGGTTTTCATTTAATTTGGATTTAATTTTAATTTGGAAATAGTAAGCCCTGGTGCAGTTTTTGGATTGCTGATGTCCTCCACTTGAATCCAGGCCCAGCGTGTTCTGCTGCAGGTTCTGATTCAGAGATCTGTAATTGTAATTGTGTGGCTCTGTAGTTTTAATATGATGGAAGAGAGATGTTGTAAGGTGCTGGTTTGATATTGCAAGGATGTAGTTTCAGTCTTTGCATTGGATAGCTGGTGAGGGGTCTAGAGCACAAGTCTTGTGAGGAGCAGCTGAAGGACCTGGGGATGTTCAGCCTGGAGAAAAGGAGGCTCAGGGGAGACCTTCTTGCTCTCAACAACTCCCTGAAAGGTTAGAACCAGGTGAGGTCAGGCTCTTCTCCCCAGTAACAAGCCATAGGAGAAGAAGAAATGGCCTTAAGTTGTGCCAAGGGAGGTTTAGGTTGGATATTAGGAAAAATGTCTTCACCAAAATGATTGTCAAGGGGTGGCCCAGGCTGCCCAGGACAGTGGTGGAGTCTCCATCCCTGGAAGGGTTTAAAAGCCATGTGGATGTGGTGCTGAGGGACATGGTTTAGTGGTGCCCTGGCAGGGCTGGGTTGATGGTTGGACTCAATGAACTTAAAGGTCTTTTCCAATCTAAGTAATTCTGTGATTCTAGGTAAAGGCTGGTGTCCTAAGTGAGTGCATCCTCAGGACAGCTTCTCTCTAAAGCTCCAACTCCAGCAGTGTTCCCACAGGAAGGAGAGGATTCAGGTGTGCCATAGTGTGGATCCTGGTAGGGAGTAGGCATCACTCCAGTTAGTAGGGCTCCAAATATTTTGTGCATCTTCTGGCTTCTTCCTCCCAGTCTGTTTCCAGCAGCCTCATCTGTGCTGAGATAGCCAGGATTACTTATGTATGTGTAATTACAGCAATGTGTGTAATTAACAGCATTATCAGCATTAGCCAAAGGGAAGGAGAGTTGTATGTTTTAACTGTGGTAGCCCATGTGTGTGGTGTCACTTCACATGCATCCTAAATGAGGCACGAGGCACTACTTAAGGAGCAGCCTTGGGAGAAAAGTATCTTTATAAAATAATTCATCTGGGTCTGTTTTGACACAAGTAGCACCACTGAAAAAATCAATTGTAGTGCTGTTAGCTTGTGAGAGCTGCAGCAAAAATCTCTTAATCCACAGTATTTACTGAAAGGGACAGGGGAGTCTGCTGTGGTCAGCAGGGATGCTTGATCTTTACCCATTCTGTGAAGAAGTAACAAGCAGGAGCAAGGCAGAGATGTGTTCTGTAGTGATAAAGGTCACCTGAAGCAGTCAGAAAACTCAAGAGTTGTTTTGAGCATCTTCTCAATGGTAATTTAAAAATCCAAGGGTAGAGCGTAGGCAGAACGCAGACATAAAGGGATATATTTGCAAGCTATTCTCTGAATAAAAGCTGGGGAGTTGCCTTCCCTAGGGAAGGCATGGACAATATGTATCAGCACTGGGAACTCTTGTTCTCTCCTCCTCTTTATTCAGCTTGTAGGATGAAGTCACTGCTGGAGCTGTACTGCCTTGGTGAGCTGATTCAGCTAAGCTGGGCAGAGAACATCTACCATCAATTCATACTGCTCCATCTACCAAATAATGGTAGAGGAGGTCCCACCAAACACTGTTGGGAGCTCATGGCAGCTCCCTTTTGGTCTGACTGTCCAATATTTGTATTGAATAAATCTACAGATTAGCTGTAGGCAGAAATTCTGGAGCTCTTTTAGTATAGGCTGAAGGCAAAGATGTGATGGTTGGATTCAGTTTGAGATACCTGCTGTCGTTTGTTTTCATTTCTTAATCTGCTGGCACAAAGCCTCACGAAGACAAAGTCAAAGGGGCTTTTTTAGAAGGCACTTTGTCAACAGATGTGAACAAAGATGGTTTTAAAGTGTTACTGAGCTACTGACACAAGCTGTTAAAGGAGAGATGTTCTGGAAGCATCTAGATGTCATGAAGGGAAGGACCATCAGCTCCATCTCTCCTCAGTGAAAAAGAGTTGATTGTTCCAGTGATTCTATAGTCAATAGCTCTGTCCCTTGAGTAGTAGTAGTATGTTACTAAAGGTTGTCCATAGGTGGAAATCACAAAGTAGCTACATGGTTTAGTTGAAAGGTATTAATCCTTGGTATTCTCCATCATTTTCTGTTTTGTGTCCATACTGATTTCATGGCTGGATATCTATGCTTAAAACTGAAAAATATCTGATGTTTTGGAGTTGTTTTGCAAAAGAAGAACTTAATTTGTAATTTTTTGCTGGCTCGATGGAGAGGACTGTGCAGGTGGTTATCTTGGTCTCATGCAGTGAAAGCTGGTCATAATTTGCCATAATATTCCCAATAAAAATATTAGCCAAATAATCCTGAACTGCTGGCATAACTCAGTTCCTCCTGCCAACATTACACCACTCAGTCCAGTGGTGTTAAACCACTGCAGAATCTGGCCTTTAGAAGAGGAGGAAAGAGAATTATCTCCAGTACACAGTGCTGTAAATGTTGACTCTTCAGTGTGTAACCCCTTGGTGCAGAGAGTCAGTTCATGGGATCACAGCTCAGCACTGAAGTGTTGAATGAAAAAATGAGTTCAAAGAAAGGAAGGCGCCTTCCTTCAAATGTATGAGAAACTGATGAAGTCTGTTAAAATATTCCAAGTTCCTTTTTCTTTCCTAAGGTCTGACACTGCTCTCTGGCTCCTTCTGGGCCCACTGAGGAATTCAGGAAAGCAGTGAGAGTGATACATGTGGTAACTGCAAAGGCTTTAGCTATTTGCAGAGCAATTTGGATGCTGTGAGGGAATTTGTCTGCTGCTTTCTCACTGGTGTGCTACTAAAGCAGAATAATTGCCTTTAGGAAGGGAAGGACCTTCTCTGATTTTGTGTTAGTAGAGCAACTACGTCTTTGGAGCTGCAGTTACCTTTGTACATGATGAGATGGGGTGCTGAAACATTTGCATGAAATAATGCATATTTCTGCAGTAATTCTTGTAAACTAATAGCAACAAAAATTAGCATCTTTCTGCCGTTGTCAGTGACTTGCCTTGTATGATTGCCAGAAGAAGAGCATGAAGGTGTTGGGAAGAACCAGCAGAAATACACAGCATTGGGCCTCATTGCTTCTTCTGCAGAAAGAGGGTAGAATTACTGGAGAGTTATTTACATCTGTGGGTATATAAAATCCACAATAAAACGTCTTTCCTTTTTCTGTAGGTAGAAGGAGGGGGTGGTCGTTGCTGGTGGGAGCCGTTGTGCACTCCCTGCCCCCTGGAAGGGGAAATTCATGTGTGTTTATTTAAAAACTGCCAACGCCAGCGGCATTTTTTGATTCTCCCTTTAAAACCCACGTCTTGGGCTTCCTTATCTCCTCTCACAAAAAAAGAGATTGTTCAGTTGGGGCTCTTTGTCGGAGCTGTAGTGCCAGGAGCCTTCCTGGCCTCTGGCACTAGCGGCAGAAAATGCTGCTCTTGAAAGAATGAAGTTTAGGAAGGGGTTGGGGGGGACACACCAACTGGCATTGCAAAGAAATGGCTGAAAAAAGCCCTTCGTTTGCCTTCAAACTTTTGACAATGGTAGGGTAAGATTAAATGAAGGAGAGGAAGAGAGAAATAAAGCAAGCAGAAGGGGAAAGCATTAGCAAGGCCAAAAAGGGAAGGGGGGAGAGCGCCTCATCAAGGTTATTCCAGCGTGTTTTTTGCAAGATAAGCCTGAAACAGGGAATTGGTGATCTCCAGTGTTTTAGTTTAGTAATTTAAATTACTACGTGATGCATAATTCTGTATTTTGGGTTTTTTCCTCCTGACTCAGCCACACAAGCTTAGTCTGGCAGGGGTATGGAGATGGAATTTGAATATTGTTGGGTTGTTGTATAACTTCTAAGTGATTCTGAAGAATGGAAGAGTGATGTATAATGGCACATTTGTCAGGTAAATGTTCCTCGGTAGCACCTCACTCCTCCACAGCTTATTTATATACATACATACATGCTTATTTTTGTAGAATAAGTATTTACATAATATAATATATTGTCCAGCTAGATGCCAGATCTCTAGCTGGTGGGGCAGGACCATGACATGTTCATAAACTATGTTTGCATCCTCTGAGGTGGATGGTGAAGCTCTGTCACAACTTGGATTGTCCTGTGGCTCCGGAACACAAACTGGCAGTTCCCAAAACCATCACTTTGGGCTTTCTCCTTATTTTATTTTTCTTTTCCTCCCCATCCTTTCTGTTTGCTGTTGCAGAGCTTGTTTGAGTGCTCAGCAGGCAGCATTATGGGTTGTCTACCATAAGGCTGCAGTGGGAGTAAGGAAGCTCTTGAGCTAGGAAGTGCTTGAGCTTTTAAGGCCAATCCTAGATTATTCTGGGTCTTTTAAGGTGGGTGGGTGGGTGTGAAGACGGGGAGGATTCTTATTCCCATTAAATTACAATTAAATATGTGCTAAAGCTTTGGGGTTTGTAAGCAATCCTGTTGATTATGCATAAACTAAGACAGATAAGGGTCATAGTCTTTTTTTACAGTAGAGGCATGAATAATGATGATGAAAATAAATGCATGGGTCAGATCGTTGGGAAGCACCCATCTTATGCAGCTCTGCTTCTGACAATAGCTTCTTGGGAAGTCTCCCCATGAAGATTTCTGCTCTTTAGGAGATGAGAGGTTGCCATTTGCATTCAAGCAGCATTCTTTTAATCAAAATATTTGGCTCGTGCATCCATGCACACGTGTGCCTGTGTGCAGACACACCGTATGGTAGCACAGTAGGGCAGCAGGGGCTTTGCTTATTTTTTTGATGGTTGTGAATGTTCAGAAATTAGCCCTTAAACTGTAGAATGAGACTGATTTCCTGCAAATTTAATGGGAGCTGTGGCTGGATAAAGGACATGGGCATGTGGCTGTATCAAAAGAGCTTGAAGTCTGCTGGATTAATGGTTTTCATCTCATTTCACTGCCCTTTGACCCTGCAAATTTTGTACAGCTAATAAATTCAGCCACTAGTGGATTATTTTCTGTTCATTTCAGAAATCCACGATGCTACAAAAAAGGTTAATGCCTGACTGGTGGTGAGGATGGGCTGCAGCAGTTGAGTGTCTCGGGTGTGTGGTGAGGCAGAGAGCCAAAACCAGGCTGCTCCTGGTGCCCTGAGCAATCCATGATTGCTTGGATTGTATTGTTGGTTTTGTTTCTGTTGGAAGATCCCCCTTTTTAAGGCTTGAACATCATTTGTAATTAATATGTCACGGTGTTATTTCCTTGAAAGCTCAAAATGCATGAAATCAAACAGTCCTTCAAAATTCTACATTAGGAAAGGATGCTGAGTAATGTTCAATGCATTGGAAAAATGTCTCTAAATGTTGTTACAAGACTTGTGGAAATGAGCTGGTCTCCAGAGTGTTAAAAGAGAATAAAGTTTTACTACTTGCTGTAAAACTACTGGTGTAGGGAATAGTTACAGGAAAGCAAGAGAAGGGTAAGTTTAAACCAGCCTGTGCTGGTCCATGTAGATGGGTCCATGTAGATGTACTTCTGAAATAAACCACTTCTTAGAAGGGCTTGGAGAGGAAAGGCAATGAGTTACCACTTATTAGTTTAGGGGCTTTTGGATTAATTTAGATGCTATCCTTCCACTGGAGGAGGAAGCCACAGTGACTGAAACATGTAGCATTTTCTTAACCAACCAATTTCACCATGAAGGTGGGCAAATGAGGAGGGAGAAATAAACGTGTGCAGATGTAATTTGTTATCCTGGCAGCATGTGGAGAGTTACTGGCAGGCCCTGTACCTATGTAGAGCTTCAGCAGCGTGGCTGCCAACAAAGCCAGCAGCTTCCTAATAACTGACTAATCTCTTCTGTCCCACCTGTACCAACCTTTCTGTCTCTCCATTAGCATGCAGGAGAAGTTGCTGAACCACAGTGAATCACAGATACCTTTTAAGTAATTCTTCTGTCGTTCTCCTTGGGCCCACTACACCTTTCCTAAACAATATCTTATTTTTCTACCCCATAAAATCTTTTATTTTATTTTTTTTGGTCAGAGAACTGGAACTCTCTCTGTGCATTCAAGCTTAGCTCTTAATGGGGACTTTGTACACTCACTTCTCCCTTTTTACCTCTGATTTCCTTCATGTGAGGAGATTAAAGAGGTCTGGTCTGTGCTGGTTTGATGAATGCAGTAATATGGGCTGGATCACATAACATGACACAGTTGTGAAGCTATGGGTGCCAATTCTGTCAGCTCCTTGGGTGTTCACCCAGTTAACAGCTGGTTTCCACCGTGGGCTGTGTCCTTCTTGGTATTGCTCATTGGGTCAGATGATGGTTACTAAAACTGCAGGGGAACTCCACGAGCCTTTTCCCTATGGGAAAAGAGCCTGTGCTATTCCAGGATCTCGCTGTGATCTCACCAATACGTGCCTGCCAAGCGCTTAGTTTGATTTAGTGTTCTCATTTTCTGTGTAGACTTAAGCAATCATGAAGGATTAAACCCGAGTGGGAATGACTGTGCAAATAACTGGTGGAAATGTGAGGATGAACAGCAACAGCTCCAGAGTTGTTTGGCTTCAGATATTGATTTGAAAAGCTCAGCAATGAGAAGGTTGATCCCAAATGCCACGGAAGAAGATCTTGTACAATGAAATGGAAGCATTAACTGAAATCACATAGAAAGGAGAACCTCAGGTGTAATCAAAGCTTATCAATACCTAAAGGGTGGTGGGGGGCAAGAGAATGCACCAGACTCTTCAGTGATGTTCAGCAGCAGGACAAGGGGCAACGGGTACAAACTGGAACAGAGGAAATTCCACCTGAACGTAAGGGAAAGCTGCTTTGCTGTGAGGGTGATGGAGCCTGGTCCAGGCTGCCCTGAGAGGTTGTGGAGTCTCCTTCTCTGGAGAGATTCCAAACCCACCTGGACACCAACCTGGGCAGTCTGCTCTGAGTGACCTGCTGGAGTTGGATGAGACAATCTCCAGAGGTTCCTTCCAACCCTTACCTCTACCATTTGTTGATTCTGTAATTGTCTTTTACTTGATGCTTCAAGCATTTGAGCAAAGCTTTAGGATGGATTTCTGCTGGCAAATTGTTGTATTAAGGTGTGGAGAGCGGGAAGGACTCCTGCTTCAAAAGCTGGGTCACCTCTCCCTCCCAATTTTTAGCTTGGTACCCTTAGAAACAGCACCAGATTCTGTTGCTTGTACGTATGAGATCTGTGTCTCTCTTCCCATTTCCCCTCTAGAGTCATTTTCAAATTGTGAGCTCATTTAAGCCAAGGCAGCAGAGCCAGAGAGGTCCCAAAGATGCAAAGTTCAGACAGGTTTTGTGGAAGTAACTGGATGGAGCTGGAACTAAGGGAGAGACTCGGGTGTGAACCTTCTTAAACAGCTGGAGACCTGCCCCAGGAATTCAGATGGGTTTGCCTGAGCCCTGCTCTCGCAGGGAAGCACATTAAAACTATCAAAACTTCAATGAAACACTATATTTAATTCACTTTCAGGCAATCCTGTGCTGATCACACAACAAAAGAGCAGAATTGGGAGGTAATGCTGCTAACAAAGGAGACTTCACAAAAACCTTAAAAACATGTACTGTGTGTCCATATGGGATAGTGCTGTGCAGATGGTAGATAAATACAGATAGAGAGTTATAAAATCATGCTTTATTGGAGAGCTCAACTAAAAAGAAACTTTTTACTGCCCAGGAAGGATGGATTACAAATTAATTTTGTGTTTGATAGTCTTTAGGAGCTTAAACACCCTAAAGCATGAACCCATGCTGGTTGGTTTTGCTGTAGCTGTAAAGTCCACAGATGATTTTTTTTTTCTGTGTGTTTATAAATATTTTAAATTCTACAGGGATACTGAAGGGAAGTAAAAACTTCCCTGAACATGGTGGTTAAGGAAAATGGGATGTTAATTGTTTCCAAATGCTGGCTTGCTTGTTAGGTAGAATTTATTACTCATCTCCAATTGGATAGAGTGTGAATTCAGATGTTTAATGAGATGCTGGATCTGGTGAGGTCTTCTTTGAGCTGGTCAGATGGTAATTTCTACTATGACTTTCCTCAAACCTCAGTTAGTGACTAGTTCTTCCTTTTGTCCTGCAGCTAACCAAGGGAAAAAAAATATATTTGTTTTTTTTCCAGCTGGAACTGGGAGAACCACCTTGGGAGTTGTGTTAATTCCTGCTGGCCCATAGTACCATTGCTTACTTCTGGAACCTCTTCCTAGAGGAAATAAATAGGTGCTGTAGCTCAGCATCTCTTGAATTTTTTAAATAACTAGTTCTATTCCCTGCACTTAAGTTTCCTCTTCAGTTTGAGGAAAGCACATTCCCTTGAGTTTGTCATGTCTCTCCATTCTACACTTAGCTTTATTAAGTACCTTTTTTTTCAGTGATACTGTTCTTTTCTAAGCCCTTGTGGCATCAAGACTCACGGACTGTTGTGAAGTACATCCCCTGATTGAATTATAGCTGTCACTGCTGGCTGTGTTTTAGTCCAGTCCTGGCTGCCTTTTTTAGCTCTAGTCTCTGAGGTTTGGGTCTTTTCTACCCTAAGTGTTTAAATTCTCGCACGTCTATTTAATTTATAGTTCTTAAAATTAGATTTATTTTCAAAGTCCTTTTTGAGAAGGAATGTGTGGGAATGTGTGTATAAACCATAAAAAAATGTTAGTCCTTTGGGAACCACATCATTTTACAGTTTGTGTTCCTACCTACTGATATTTTTTAACTAGGCCACGTTCCTTTTCCTTCCCCCCCACCTCCCTCTCTTGGGGAACACTATTTGAGGTGAACTTCCCTCCTTTATGATTTTGAATCCCAGTCAGTGCAGGATTATTCATCTTTTACAGGCATTAATTCTGAGTTACTGCTTCTGTAGCAGTCCTGCATATTATATATATGCCTCTGCTGGGTTTGTGGGTTAATGGTAATTTAATGCAATTATTTTCAGAGGCTGCCTTTTCCCTTTAAATCCTATACTCTGTTAAGCTAAGGAAACACAGATATTGGGGTGTACTGAGCTGCTGTGCTTGCCAACAGCACTTGTGAAATGTGCCAAATGAAGGAGATTTTCCCATCTGCAGCACATGACAGTTCATAAAGGGCTGCAATATTTTGGGTTTGCCCTTCTAAATCCTTTTATTTTTGCTTAATGTTTGGCCACTTCCTTCCATTTGGAATTTTCTTCTGTCTTATATGTTTTTCTTTTTAAAAAAATTATCAAATAAGGCAGAAAAATCAAGTCAATCATTGATGGTGTGGAAGGAAGGTGAGTAAAAGCCTCTGATCTACTGGTCCACTTTTCACACTGATGCAGATGCATCCCGAGTGTTTCTTACATATTTTAAGCACCATATGCCCAGGATGGTGGAAGTTTCACTGGTTCTCTAACATAGGGCACCTGGAAGGCATGTTTCAGGATGTTTATGGTGGTGGCTTAGAGCAAGAAGAATCCCTGTGTTCTCAGGGCTGGACTGTTTTCCAGATGAACTAAACATGCCCACCTCCTGGAGAGGGTGCAGGATTGGGCTTGAAGTCAGCGAGATGACTTCACTGTATCATGTAGGAGGAGAGGATTCACTGCAAGGGAGGCAACATATGTTTAAACTTAAATATCGTATAATTAGCCAAACTGGCAAAGGAAACTGTGAACAACATAAGGAATATGTATTAAGTCCATTTTATGATGTTGAAAGAGTTCCCCAGTGTGAGAGCCCCTAATCTAATATTAAATCTTTTAAAAACATTTCTGTCCCACTAATGAATAAGTTTGTCTTCATCAGCAATAGTTGGAGCTTGGTTTGCTCCATCTTCCTCAGGTGTGTTGATCCACCTGTTGTGGTGGGGAATAAGCTCAGCCAAGGAACCCATCCAGGGTAAAAATAAATGGTTTGGTTTTCTTTGGGTTATTTTTCTGCTCACTCAAGGCTTGGATCAGTTCCCTGTGTCACACCACAAATAATTTGCTTGATGTGGCTGAGGGGCTCTGCTAGAGGAGGGGATAAAGCAGGAGAGAAGGGGAAGGAAAGGACATGAAGGGAAAAGTTGGACCCTGGGAGAAATGTCTCTAAATAGTCCTTCAGAGGAGATCGTAGGCGTCAGCAAGGATACAGCAAACTTGTGAATGGGAGCAACATGCTGCTCTTCCAGCTGTATGTATTTTTAAAGGCTATTAACAGGTTTAACTGTGTGGGTATTCTTCATTATTGAAGTGAAAAGATGGTTTTATTCTTGGCGTGGCAGATCCTAGTAAAACGAGCTCCCTTTTTTTACTAAGGTGTTATTCAAGCCCAGAGGCTGTTCCTCACCAAAATTAGAGGCAGGAGCTGCCTTGAAGATCTTGGCCTGATTGAATAAGATCACAGAGAGTCTGGGAGAGGAGCAGTGGCACCAAGAAGCAGCTTGGCTGTGTTCACAAAGTGGGTCAGGAGCTGAGTCACTCAGGCAGGTCTCCCGTGTCCATCAGGCTTCCTATCCCCAGCTCCCTCCCGCTGCCAATCTCCCTGGATTTCTGCAGTAATCCCCTTCATCCCCTACAGCGAGACCTGCCACGGGGGAGAGAAGGGGAAAGAAACAAGGGGGGTTATTTAAAACTTTTCTGTGCAGCTTGAAGTCACACCCAGAAGGAGGGAATATGTTTGTGGTAGTCACAAGCGTGCAGCTGATAGTGCCAACAACATCTTCTTGCTTTGAGTGCACGCATGAGGTCTCAGGATGAAAATCCTTGAGCAGGGTGATCCTTTCCGTGCACTGACTGGGAGCACTGGTGTGGCCTGACTTAAACCCCTTGCTCTACAGCGTGTGAACCAGGCTGGCTCTCAAATCCTGCTGTCCTCACTGCAAACTGCACCACGTGGGAGCATCTCACCAGCCTCCTGTACAGTCGCCAGAGTTTAGGAGGAAGCACTGATTTGTACATCCTACAGTGAAAGTGGTGCTGCCATCATAGATTTCTAGGCTTGTTTGCATCTTCCTTTTCTTTTTTTTTAATGTAAAAAGGTCTATTAGTTATCTGAACCTTCTCAAACTCTTTCTGCTTTCATGTGGTTTCAGTGAAACCATCTGATACCTCTTTGTGTGTGAGGTGCCATGAGGAGACAGTTCTGTTCATGCCAGACCTTCATGCTTCGTTGTAAGAGGGGCTCTGAGGTACCATGAGGAGACAGTTCTGTTCATGCTGGACCTTTGTGCTTTGTTGTAAGAGGGGTTCTGAGGTACCATGAGGAGACTGTTCTGTTCATGCTGGACCTTCATGCTTTGTTGTAAAAGGGGTTCTGAGGTACCATGAGGAGACAGTTCTGTTCATGTTGGACCTTCATGCTTCGTTGTAAGAGGGATTCTGAAGTACCATGAGGAGACAGTTCTGTTCATGCTGGACCTTCATGCTTCATTGCAAGAGGGGTTCTTCTGTTGCTAGAGGAGTTTTGTGCAGCAGCTAATTGCTGAAGAGCTGGAGAAAGAGTTTTGTGGAAGCCCAGGAAAGGATTTCCATTTGAAGGCTTATATATAAGGATGTTCTCTTTGGTAGCCATGTGCCACTTTATTCTTTGGACTATTGGAGTTGTGTATGAATCACATTTTCATATGGGTCTAATTTGTTTATTAACTGCACTCTGCTGTCATCTGTCAGGGAGAGTGTGTTATTTCTGAGGTTACTCAGAAAGCTGGCACAGGGAAGTGTTTTATGGAAAAACAAATAAACCACTCTGTACACATGCCAAGAGCGTATCTGCTGTCCTTTTCACTTGGAGTACCACCAAACTGGGGAAAAACTGGTCTCCTATCAAGTAAAGAAAACAAACAAACAACGTTTGATTCTCTCTTAAGTTTGTAAGTGGGGAAAGAGGAAAAATAAATTCACTTAAAAGTAATTTGAAGGCTGGTAGAGGTTGAAGATTTGTGGGGAGAAGAACCAAAAGGACACCTATTAATAAAACAAAAGCCCATTTGAATGAACCCATCTATGACAGCAGTTTTTACACTGCCAGAGGAACTCTTGGCTGGTTCACTCACAAACTGTGTAAAGAAATGTAACATGTTGAACCTCTAGTAATGAACGTGCTCCCAAGGCTCCCATAAAAATTACTCATCCTTTTTTTTTCCCCCCCTAAGTGCATAACTGTTTGTATGACTCTAAAGAGCTGATACTGAATTCCTTCATCACCTGCCTTCATCAGCTGGGGCTCCTGAATGGCCATGTTGGTTTTTCTGACAGTTCTTTTAAAGCAGGCTTGCTCTGGTCTGTCTTTGGACCATTACATCAGCTTCAGCTGTGATTTCTTACAGTGACTCTGCCTTAACTTCATGTTCTAAGTATCAGGTTCCAGCAGTTTTCTTTCCTTTTCTTCAGTTTACTTAAGGCATCCTTCCTAAAAACTAATAACAAACCCAAACTTGTCTTTTTAGTCTCATCCTGACTCCAGCTTTCTCTGTGCTACTTGTGTCTCAGATGTCTTCCCAGTGCTCCACCACGTTTGCCCACGTGTCAGCAGATCTGCAGCAAGAGCTCCAGCTCAGAGGTGCTGACAAGAAGCAATCAGGTTGCAAACACAATCAAAACACTCCTCATTCATCACTGGCTTCTCACTGCACCTTGTCTATTCCATTTTGTCATTTAGATTGTCAGCTCCTTAAAGCAGAAGACAACTCTTTGTGACTGGGATAACACTGAGCACTTTACAAGTACTTAATAAATAGCAAATCAAATAATTTATATCCAGGTAATAGCCTGTTTTTACACAAATCACACACACTTGTCTTTTATATTGACTCTCCCTATTTTTTTATGTACCTTGCAGTCTAGCATTGGAAAAATGCTTTGACTTACAGGTAGATTTTATATATATATATTTTTTAATCATGCTTGCTCTTTTTGGGCTCATTAATCCATTGAGGCTAAAGATACATCATCATTCCAGTGCTGCTTGGATGGCACTGTACCTTACATTACAGAGCTCATTAAAGCTGTGAAACCATCTGGTCAGGGTAGATAAAGTTGGTCCCTTCAGGATAGTTGCTGTTGGTGGGGAACTGACTGATCTCCCTGCCCTGATCTTCATACAACTCTGAATCCAGACAGTGCTGGGCTTGGCTGCTGCTTTCTGTTGGACTGGCTGTTGATCTCTACTGTGTTCATCAGCAGCCAGCTGAAGATGAGCCAGTGTGTGCCCAGGTGGCCAAGAAGGCCACCAGCATCCTGGCTTGTGTCAGCACTAGTGTGGCCAGCAGGACCAGGGCAGTGATTGTCCACCTGTACTCAGCACTGGTGAGGCCACACCTCAAATATGGGTTCAGTTCTGTGCCCCTCACTCCAAGAAGGACCTTGAGGGGCTGGAGCATGTTCAGAGAAGGTCAATGAAGTGCCTAGAGCACAAGTGTGGTGAGGAGCAGCTGAGGGAACTGGGATTGTTTAGCTTGGAGAAGAGGAGGCTCAGGGGAGACCTTCTCACTCTCTACAACTCCCTGCAAGGAGGTTGGAGCCAGGTGGGGTCGGGCTCTTCTCCCAAAGAACAAACAATAGGACAAGAGGAAATACCCTTGAGTTGTACCAGGGAAGGTTTAGGTTGGACTTAGTGTTCTGTGCAGTCTGCTGCACGTTATGCTGTGTACCCCCCTTAGCTGTGAGTTACTCATCTCTGCCTCTCTGCAGTTTAAGTAGCTGTTCCAGGCACATGATGGGAAAAAAAAAATCAGTTTCTCTGCATTATCACCTTGCAGATATTCAGTGAAGTTGCATATGCTTATCCTCATTTCACCCCAGATTTTTTTTCCCCAATTATGTTTAATAGGCACAGAGTGAATCCTCTTCACATCACCTTTATATTACTTGCATGTTTTGTGGGGAATTGTTTCTTTCTGACCTTTCCAACCCAAAGTTACTCTCCCAAGAACAACTGAGGTTCAGCTGCATATGTCACCGAAGAAAATCCTGAGTTTTGTTTCTTGCTCCTAAAGTTGAGTAAATCCGTATCATGGTTCCACTCAAATGCTGATTTTTGCTCCTATAGCTTGGGCTTTTTGTGTATTTCTCATTTACATGATTCTCTAGTAGTTTTTTACTGATTTAGTAGCTAAATCTGTCTGGTATTGCTGTCTGAGAGGGGCATGGAGAGGATAAATGCATGAAAAGCTGCGAGGCATTTAGTTCTGTAATAATGACCCACATAAGAACTTAGAAAGAAAAAGCTTATTTGCATGTATACAGTTAAAATATTCAGGAATTCTGTGACTTGAGAGAACACTTAGAGAAGGGAGCTGTAGCAAAAAGGCAACTACAGAGCTACAGAATATTTTACAGGTATTCAGAATAAATTTACAATTTCAAAGACGTTATTTGACTGAATACTGTAAATCTGTGATTACCCATTTGTGTATCTGAATGTTTGGGAAATCTAGTGTGAAACACCAAGTAAATAACAAAGGGGGGATGATGTGTTTTAGAATGCTTTAAAGTTAATGAGAGAGGTTTATTTAAATGAGATGGTACTTCCTAGAATATTGCTCTCTGTTCTAGATTACAAATCTCTGCTATTTAAATGTTTTTCTGTGGGGGTTGGTGATCAGAGTGGGAGGAGATGCATTTCTGGTTTCATCTGTATCCTTGAATTAACTATGAAAAAGGGTGGGTTCTTAATTTAGCTAACTTAAGCTAAATTCTTAGTGAAAACACAGCTTATAAGCTTCTGCACAAGCTTCCACAGCTTACTTTAAGTGGTTTACTTTTTATTAGTTGACCATATTGGGTTTTTCACAGCAAACCCAAGACTTCAAATACCAACCCGCTGTGTTCCTGCTGCTTTTAGTGTCTGAGCCTCCTTGGGTTCTCCTCCAGCTTTGGCCACTGACCCATTTCTCCCCTTGCATAGGTCAGGGAGGCTTTCTCTTCCTCTGAGGGACCAGTGATGAAGCCTGATAGAACTTCTTTGCTTGGTTTCATGTCTTGTCTTACCTGTGGCTGCTGGTGCTGGCTTCTTCTGAGGCCCACCTCACCATAAGGTGGTGGGTGGGTTGGGTGGGGTGGTTGCCTGAAACCTACAGAACAGTTTCTGTGGCTCTCATAGGAGCATGAGTTTAGGTAGAAGAACATCTCCACTGTTGTTGCACAGTGCCAAATGTTCAGAACTGCAAACGTTTTTACGTGTGGCCTTTATATACATAGAATCATAGAATGGCTTGGGTTGGAAGGGACCTTCAAGATCATCTAGTTCCAACCCCCTGCCATATACATGTTTAGAGTCAGCCTGCCTTGTGCCCTCCAAAAACCTCCTGCAAGACATCACTGAGCCTCAAGAGTCTGGAAGGCTCTGATTGTGAAGGAGGTACATTTATTTGACTGAAGTTAAGACATCTCCATGAAATTAAATTAAGCTGTATCAACCCATCTGTAGGCAGCCATCGATCTTCGTGATGGTAGATAAAAGATTAAGTATCTCGTATGTGAAATCTTCCTTTTAGATTTAAGTGGCACTAAAACAGATCCAGTTGAGAGTGTATTTGAAACTGTCTTTTGCTACAAGCTCAAAAATAAAGACTTAATTTCCAGCAGATGGGAAATATTGAATCTGATATGGAGGATATCTGGGTATATCTGGCACTTAAGGGTATCTAAGTGGGGTTTTGGTGTGTCATAAGGTGAATTTATAGGTCAGCAGTAATCTCAATCTATTATGCTAAGTATAAAGTGGTTTATCTTCTTTGAGAAAGCTGCCTATGCATTTAGTGTATGCTGAGGGTTTGGCTACATAGGAACACTTGGGAAAAATTAATCTGGATTAAGATATTCTTTGGAAGTGGATTAAATTACATAATATACAAGGACTTCTAAGCAGAGTTTAAGTGGCTTTAGTTTTAATTTCTTTACTTCCTCAGTTAAGTACATTACATCAAATTAAAGGTGTTTAAATTTTACTCAAATGCCTGGAGAAGTTTAATGTAATCTTATTAGGCTGCTTTTAGTAAAGTTTATCTGCATTTACTTTCATTATTTCCCTATAGTAAAATTAGAGGCGTGTTCAAACAAGCAGTAGATGAGATTAGCCCGTTCAGCATAAATTCATAGTTTTAATTTCTTGTGCACCAACATTCTCAGGTTGGCCAACTCCATCTCTCCACACACTGATACTCAGCTCAGTCTCCTGGTTCTCACATCCCTCATCTGCAATTTGTCAGTAATGCCTTTGATATCCTCTGAGGGACTATGAGCCCTCCAGATGAGAAATGCTAAATAACAGCTGCCTGGTGGTGTTTGATTAGCATCCAAATGGAAACCTGACGTTTGGCTTTGGCTTTGTGCATTAGTCTAAAGGTGAGTGTGGAGCTGGGGTACATGAATGAATTACAAGGAACTTTACTCATGAGTATCATTATTTTTCTGCCAAATTATGACAGAAACAAACAAACAAAGTGTGGCTTTAATGGAACACAGAGTTCAGGCACCTACATCTGCTTCTGCTGCACCTGGCGTAGAGTGTTTGTGTAAGATAAAATGTGTCCTCTCTGTTGCAGACTCTTAGATGAGGGATGTTTACACACATTAATCAACAGATGGTGAATACAGAGAGGTTTCATCCCTCACAGAAGTGAAGACAAAAAACGTGAGGGAAACCTTGCTTGGACCAGAACCTAATACTGCAGAAGCTGCTTCACAAAACAGCAGCAGCAACTTTGGACCTTTCAGCAGATGTTTTTTCTTCTTGTCCAAGGCTCACTGGAGCTCCAGTCACACGGGGCACTTGAGAATGGTAATTATTGTTATGCACAGCAAAGAATGGGTAGCTTGGAGGTTTTCATGACAAATTACTCATGTTGGCATTGCAGTGTGAGGGCTGTATAACGCTGCTGTCTGGGGAGACAGACGGTGATTGTGAGAGGTCCCTCTGAATATGCAGCTCGGGGAGCTCTGGCGTGGATTTTCCCTCTCCGTGGCAGCAGCTCGCAGTGGGCACTTGGAGCATCTGATGATTTGAATTGCCAAGTGATGCCTTTACCCTCCAATCCATAAGAAACCAACCTTTTCCTCTCCCACCCACAGCCCCATTGAGAAGTGAAACATACTGTCTTGCAAAAAGCATGTCAAATATGCATTTAAATGCCTTGCTCCTCTGACGTCTCATTTGATATGTGCTACATGTGACTTGGAAGCATAATAGCACATTGTCCTAAGCTGATGGAGTTAGACAGTGTTTGATCTCTTCAACTGAACAAATGTATTGTTTTAATGCTAAGCAAAAGCCCTTTTAAAGAGGAGAATTGATTTTTATACATTTTTAAAGGGAAACCAGGACATAGCTGTGGTTTCTTTTTCCTTTTGGATTTGCAGCAGGATGACAACAGATAAGTAACATTCCCTCAGGCTGAGGTTGAATCCGTGAGGAGGTAAATTTGGTGGTAATCTTAAACCACTTAAAACCCTTTTATTTTAACTATTCAATGTGTGTAATAAGTTTTCTTTTAATTTTTTTTTTTAATTTTGAAAAGTTATCAACAGCTCTGGAAATTAGATCCATATTCTACCCACAGTATTAGTGTGACTGACAGTGGTTGACCTGGTGATGTTCAAGAAATATCTCCATGGTGCACCTGAAAGAAAGGAGCTCATCGCTTTACTCATGTTCCTATGAACATAGCACAGTGTGGGGAGAAGGAAAGAATTCTAAAAAGCACACTTAGCAAATACTGATTTGTGCTAATAGCCTTTCTTGTCATCTTCTGGCAGCACGTTTGAGATGCCAAATTTTAAATTGTGAGGCATCAGCTGTGGGTACAGGTAAGTCAGTGATAACTAGTTGGAATTCAAGCAGATCCAACTTTCTCTGTACTTAGCCAGCATTTTTATTTTTTTAAATATTGCTAAAACTGGTTCTGTGCAGATCTGCAGCTGACGTGGAGGTTGGATCTATTGCATAGCTTTTGAAATAAGAATTTTGCCTTGAGATTGGTTTTCAAACTAACCTTCCTTTTGCTTCCTGCTCTTCCACCCCCCCTTTTTTTGTAACAACTCTACATTTGAGATAATAAATTGGCTAGTATCCCTTGTGTGTGGCTCCTGGCTGTACACAGTTAGGTAAGAGCATGAGCAAAATGTAAATTCTTTGGTAACTCGGCAGAAGATACTATTTCATCACAATTGCTATTTAATTTTTGCAAGAGAACCTCCCACGTTGAATGTTCTTTGAGTTATTTGAGGTTGATTTTTCATGAATAAAATTCTTAGTCATCTTCAGAATCTATGGGATATCTTAAAGAAATAAAGACTTTGCACATTTCAGTAGTTAGTTGGTCTCCTTGGGTGTATCTCTCTTGGTTCCAGCACTCCTTGCTGTGTAGGTAAGAAGCTGCTCCTATGACTGTAACACTAGCCTTGGATTTGGGAATTACCTGGTGGAATTCTTCCCTTATGAAACCACCAGCAAAGAAATTAAGTTTTTTATTCTCCTTTATGTTCTGACAGTGACTTTCTGCCATGACCTTGGTGTGAAGACCATGTCAGCAGAGTTTCTGTAGATAATCTGTGCCTGGATCAACAGGGCAGGAATGCTTTGGGGGCTGCCACATTGCAAAGTTGAGATGAGTAAATGGTATGTTTGGCAGTTGATTTATTCCTCCTCCTCCTGTGTGGTGGGACTCTGGAGAATGTGTGAGGTCCTTCATGTTTCCTAAAAATGTAGACAGGCTACCAAACCAAGTGATTTCTTTACCTCAGCTCCAGTGTGCCCCGAACCTCTGCTCCCAGCTACATGGCTTACATTGATTTGTATCTGGATCCAGACTTGGATCAATAATTTTGTGGAGGGAAATACTGAGATGTTGTCAAATTGGCCCTTTAATTACTGCAATGAACACAAGCCTGTGGACAAATCACAGAAGTTGTTTGTACGTGGGCAAAGAGATGTATTTGCATATCTAATAGTATATGCCAATAATAGATAAACTGGGAAGTTCTGGAACATCCTTATGAGGGACTTTGAGGTCACTAAAAGTTAGCAGTGAAACCAACTCCTGTGATTTTATTACAAATAGAAACTCAGTCTAGAGCACAAGTCTTGTGAGGAGCAGCTGAGGGACCTGGGGTTGTTGAGCCTGGAGAAGAGGAGGCTGAGGGGAGACCTTCTTGCTCTCAACTCCCTGAAAGGAGGTTGGAGCCAGGTGGGGTTGGGCTTTTCTCACAAAGAACAAGTAATAGGACAAGAGGAAATGGCCTCAGGAGAGGCACAAGAAGTTTAGATTAGATATTAGAAAAAATTTCTTCCCTGGAAAGGTTGTTAAGTCCTGGCCCAGGCTGCCCAGGGCAGTGGTGGAATCCCCATCCCTGAAGGGGTTTCAAAGCCATGTAGCTGTGGTGCTGAGGGACATGGGTTAGTGGTGCCCTGGCAGTGCTGGGTTAAGGGTTGGACTTAATGATCTTAAAGGTCTCTGCTAACCAGAACAGTTCTATGATTCTTGATGCTATTCTAAAAGCCTGAGCTTGTGAATCTAAGTGACTGTATTAAATGTTTGTGAGGCTGCTAACTCTCATTAGTCTAATTGGTGTAGCTGGAGAAGGTTAAAAAAAAAAAATCTAACTTGCAAAAAACTCTTTTCTGTCATGGAATACAAGCAAGAGACTTCAAAGCTAAATTCAAGTTTAGAGAACACAAGCTTTGAACTTGGTTAGGTCTGCATCAGCCTGTCAGAAAAGTATCTGCAGAGTGAGGGGCACGATGATAAAGCAAAAGAAGGAAGGAGGCTGCTGTCTCTGAGGAGTGAGTCAAGTAACATATGGTCTGTAAAACAGAGGAGATGTTTTATAATGTGCAATAAAACTATTGTCTCTGAATCTCATCTTTTGTTACGTGTAACAGCTCTGACCTGAGGCCTGTTTCTGGGAGGTTGGTGGCTGTTTGCAGGGCTTGTTTTGGGTTTTTTTTTTATGGTTTTATTTTTGTTTTGTTTTTTTTTCTAATCTTCAGTGAGAACTGATTGTTTTTCTTAGGCTTTATTTCTTTTAATTGGTTGCCCATGTGAGCTTGCTCTGGTGCATAGCAGTGTGCATTTAGGAATAGTTCATTTAAAATTGCCATGTGAAGCTAATTAATGAAACAATTATCTATCCTTTTTTTTAGCAGCAAGATTAAATAGTGACCTTGATGAAGAGAATGAATACTGGCTGAGAAAGGTTCTTGATTGATGTTTAGGTACTGGGGTAGCAAACTTTTAGGACTAGGTGCCTTTAGAAGACACCTGTCACAGCAGAGAGGGAAGTGCACCAGTGCTTGACCAGGTTAGGGCTTGACCTGCTGGAAAGCAGCTCTGAGGAGAAGGACCTGGGAGTGCTAGTGGACAAACAAGTTGCCCATGAGCCAGCAATAAGCCCTCATGGCCAAGAAGGCCAGTGGTCTCCTAGGATGCATTCAGAAGAGTGTGGCTAGCAGGTCAAGGGAGGTTCTGCTGTGAAAGAGAAAACTGATAGGGGATCTTATCAATGCTTAGCATTGTCTAAGAGTTAAGTGCCAAGAGAATGGGGCCAGACTCTTGTAAGTGGTGCCTGGTGATAGGTGCAAACTGGAACCCAGGAGGCTCCATCTGAGCAGGAGGAAAATCTTCTTTGCTGTGAGGGTACCAGGGCCTGGCCCAGGCTGCCCAGAGAGGATGTGGAGTCTCCTTCTCTGGAGAGATTCCAAACCCACCTGGACACAGTCCTGGGCAACCTGCTCTAGGTGACCTGCTGGAGCAGGGGGGTTGGACAAGATTATCTCCAGAGGTCCCTTCCAAGCCCTACCATGCTGTGATTCTGTGAAGGGAAAGACCAAGTCTGCAAAGCACTCTATCTTGCACAGTCGTTTGGAAAGGGCCTCTAGAAAACTTCCCAGGACCATTTTGAAGGTTGCTGTGGCTACATTTACTATCTGGTTAAGTCCCAAGAAAACTCATGGAGGATCCAGTGGACTTGGAGGACATGCCTTAGGACTTTGTAAAGCAATGTGCCTATTCTAAAGGGATAGGAGCCATATGTAGGCTCTTTCCTATTGCAGAGTTTATATTCTGAGGTCACTCTTAAACACTGAGCTTCTTGAGTGGTAGGTCTGTGGCACACACACGGGTTGTGTAATTCCTTTATGAAATGCAGATTTGTTTTGGAAGTGATGTGTGCCTTCTTAGACTCCTGCCTGATCTGCTAATCTTCCTGCTAAGGGGAATATCAAAGAGGTTTTATCCTATGCTCCATATGGGATATAAGTGAACTAATATGAGCTGTTCTTGCTTCCAAGAGGAGAGAATGGAGCTGAGTGAGCTTAATGCATAAAGGTTCAAATAAAATCACTGTGTCTTTAGAGTGAATTTCCTTTTTGATTAAAAACGTATTCATTTCAAGTCAAAAATCATCTTACTTTGAAGTTTCTTTTCATGATATAACAAGGAAGTGTTTACTCCATCTGCTTAATGTTATTTTACTGTTGAGTAGAGTTGTAAAAGTCATTGATTTTTTTTTTTTTTTTCCTTTGCAAATGAAAGGAAGAAAACCTTTTTTTCTTGGTATGAGCAGCCAATTACTGTGTTACCGGGAAAAGGCTTTAATGGTCCTGGCTCACCTAATGAGGACATTATCAAATGAACCCTTTATTCACAGATTTGTAGAGTGATAGTTCTTAGTTGGAATTGTCTATGAAACTGTCATTTCATCTTAAATTCTTTGTAGTGCAATAGTTGTTGGATTTTTTTTTGGTGTTTTTTTTTTCTTCCAGGTCAACACAAAAACCTTTCACTACATTTTATTTTGGCCATAGGAGAAAATTTTTTTTCCAAGTCCCTGTAGAAAGTTTAATGGTGCAATTTAGGTGCTAATGTGAAGTTACAGCTTCAGCTTTATCAGCAACCTTTAAAAACAAGAGTATGAATAAAATGAACTTCAGAGAGAAGTCCCAGTTCTTAAATGCTGAAGTTGCAGAGGTTTTCTTTGAATTACAAAGAAGTTGAGCAGAGCTGGGACTGAATTTGGTTTATTTTCAGATTGTGGTATGTTCCAGTATTATTTTAATGGCATAAGCTGGAAGAGGCAAATTAATTGTCTTGTGGTGTGGAGGTATGTGGGAGTTTGAAGAATTATGGAGTTTGTGCTGAATTAGAGTGATGGAGTCCAGATAACAGGCCACAGCTGTGGCCACAGATTAGGCCTCTCAATTTGATGCTGAAAGTATTGCATTAAAATTGCTCTTCTAGGATTACCTTGTGGAAAGTCTGATGAATAAAACCAGCTCTGAAGTAGGGAAGCTAGAAAAGGAGGCTGCTGCAAATGCTGATTGAGCCTTCAGTGTTGTAGAAAGAAGGTGACCAGGAGCTTACTACTGTTCAAGTTCTTTGAGCAACCTGCCCTAGTTAGAGATGTCCTTGCTTATTGTAGGGGGGTTGGGCTAGATGGCCTTGGAAGGTCCCTTCCGACCCAATACCTTCTATGATTCTGTGAAGTACCCCAAGCTGAGTGGTGCAGTTGATGTGCCTGAGGGATGGGATGCCATCCAAAGGGATCTGCACAAGCTTGGGGAGTGGGCTGGTGTGCTCCTGGTACAGAACAGTAGTAATAGAGCAAACTTAAAAGGGATAATTCTGAGCTGTGATAGTTTTATTAGCAGAAATGTTCAAAAAAACAGACTACAGGCCTGTTGTCCTGTGTTGGGGTTGACTGGCAGACACACCAGTGCTAGGTGCACAGATGATTCAAGAGCATAGACTGGGGTGAACTGGCTGAAGCCCTCACAGCTGTCTCATGGTTGCCAGGGTCCTATGAAGTTGGCTGGGACATTGAATTCTTATAAAGCCAAGGGACAGCTCTGGCCAAGCAAGGGCTGTACACAAACTGCTTATCTCACAAACTCCGTAAAGTACAGGGGCTGGAGCTGAGAAGATGCCAAGTAATAAAAGACTGAGCAAGGTCCCTCCCTGCTTCCTCAAATGTTCTCATTCAGCGAGTAGCTCCATCCTGACCTGCAACATCCCGTTCATTGTTTTTGTGCTGGGAGTTTCCTGAGTGCCCCATGGAAAATGTGACACACTTCGTAAGGCGGGACAAATACCTTCTGGAATGGGGTTTAACCGAAGGATAAAACCTCTCTCAGCCTTGTACCTTTAAGCCAGGTTTGCATTCCAGTGGAGGACTCTGGTGGGGAAGGTGTCTGCCATGTAAAGCACATGGTCCTTCCTTGGATTTGAGGATTTATCTACGGACAATTCGGAATCGGTAAATCTCTGACCTTTTCAAATGACTTTTCCTTCTTTCTTGGTGATACTTTGCTATCTTTCAAATGCATTTGGCATTTTAGTGGATTGACAGATGACCAGCTGATGTTGATGTACAGTAGCAGAGGCTCTGTTAATTTGGGATGTAGGACTTTATTGCTTGCATCAGCCTCCCTTTTGTGATTTCCAAACGGGAATTCCCATCTAGTCCTTCCAAACTCCAAATACACGTTTCTGAGAGAGGAGGGAAGATTGATGGCTCTTGTAACATTTGGTGTGTCTTTCATGATGAATTGTTTTCTTCTAACTCTGCTCTTCATCCTTACTTTCATAATCTTGAAAAGCAAAAACATTAATAAATCAAAGCGGGTTAGAGATCAGGCACGTGGTTTTATTTTAGTAAGGGATAAAGCTGGAATTTCACTGAGTGTACATTGTTCAGCACTTGTTCTCGGGGGCATATGAATCAGTCCCTTCATTACTGATCCCTAAGCATTTCCTTTTATGGTTACAGTGTATTTTTATTAGAACAAACCAAGGCTAGATAATAGTCAGTGTGTTACTTTTGGTGCTTATGCTCATATGCAAAGTTAATATTAAAAAAAAAAGAAAGGAAGCAAGCCTTTTGTGGCCACGTGAATGTGAAGTTTCGACTGCACAGAGTAAGTTTGCTGGCTTGATTTATATCTGCCTGCAGGAAGGGGATTTTGAGAAAAGGCACAGTAAGCCTACGAGCTACAGAAGGAGGTATAATTTTCATGGTTATGCATCTTGTGTCTGGGACACGTTTTCCCAAAGGATTCAGGGTAAACTGTACTTTGGGGACTGTTTGTTCTCTGCGTGTGGAGGAAGACAGCAGGAAATGTGTGTTCCTTCTGTTTTTTTCTCATTGCTGGTAGTGTTCGGGGCAGCGTCCCCTGAAGATGGTAAGGTCAGAAGCTGGTGGAAGAGGGGGAGTCATAAATAAGAGCATTTAAGACCTTGGAGAGCCATCCCCTCATCCCCCGAGCTGCTGTACCTACACATCCGCTCCCTCGTTGGCGTCTTTTATCGGAATTGTTGAAAGAAGCTGCTAAATGAAGAAACCAGCTTTCCTTTTGAACTTTTAACCTTGGTGAAAGCTACAGTAATTGGCTTCGGCAGAGCATAGATTGTGTGAATCTGACATTAAAAAAAAAAGTACAGGAAGAATGAAATATCAATGTGCACTTCTGAAATTCCCAAATTGCCAGTGGAAGGTCTTTCTTCTCGGTGCTTTAAAAGCCTTAAAAGTGTGGAGAGAGGTTGGGGAGGGATGAAGTGTCCCTGTTGAGTCTCAGTTGGGATGTGCTTTGGCTGAGATAAAAGTGCAGCAGTTGGTACAAAAACATCTACCTGGGGGAAAATGGTCGGTGTGTGTCTGTGAATATAATCTCTTTTGAGGGAGTGGAAGGTGGCTTGGAGAATGGGTCATGTAAAGGGAAATAAAACTGTCAGAGAAGAAGTGGGGGGGGGGGAATACAAAAAACGGGAGAGATTAGTTGTACTGACCAGGCTAAAGGTGAGTACCATGCTTAGATTTTAAACAGGACATTGATTCATAGAAGAAAATAAACAAACGAGTGTTTCCCAACTTCATCATTGTTAAAAAGAACACGGTAACACTCCTGACAGCTGCTATTCTAGGAGTTAATCATGTGAAACTTTTATATACTAAAAGCAAGAAAAGCACATTAAAGTCTAATCCCTGCTTGCTCTAGTGGGTCTTAAAGCTGTCATCACTTACTACTTTTGCTTTGGTACGACTTGTATCTGAAATACAAATGATTGTTTGTCTCCTGTGACTTTTAATGCACATATTATAAGTCAATAATTAAAAAATCTAAAGGCAGATCCGGGCCAAATGATGCTTTAGATGACATTTAATCTAAAGATGTTAAGAATGGTTTGGGTTAGAAGGGACCTTAAAGATCATCTAGTTCCAACCCCCCTTGCCATGAGCAGGGACACCTCCCACTAGGCCAGATTGCTCAGCTTCTAGAAGAGGTTGCTGACCTTTGTGGTTTGAGTTTCTCTTAAGGGAAGCAGCAATAAATTTCATAATTAACTTGGCTGGTGGCCTGCACAACTACCTTGCTGCTTTCTTCCTTCTTAAGATCTGATTCTTCTTTCTTAAATAAGGTCGGTTAAAGAAGCAGGAGAAATAGTGATGGATTTAAGAAAGGAACTATTAAGATCAGGCAGCTCCTCAATTTACCAGGAATAGTTTGGTTTGATCTTGTAAAGAGATGAAATGGTTTCATGCAAGATGTTTTCAGTGTCTCACCCTGAGCAAATTAGGATCCTTTGCAGCCGTGGGATTTTTCATCTTGCTGTCGCGTTACGTGTCTTCAAAGCAAGAGGCAAGTGTCTCCTGTCATGTGCCTGTCTCTCTTAACATCTGTATTTCCACTTCAGCACTGAAATGACTAAAAGCAAAGGCAGGAGGGTTAGGGTAGCCGGCAGCCATGCATTAATTTCACTGTGTAAGAGCTACAGAGATTATTTGGGGCTGTCACAGGACAGTCTCTTCCTGTCATGAGTGTGCTGAAAGCAAGGCAGTTGCCAGGAATGACTGAACTAAAAAGCCAGATGACACATTATTTTGGAGTTGAGAACAACTGTGTAGTGTTTGGCAAAGTCACCTGTATTAAATGGTGAGAGCCTGAGTAGCAGGAGGAAGGTGGTGAAGAGACAGGCAGTAGTTGCTCACTGGGCTGTTTCAAGAGTATTTGCATCTCGATTGGTTCTGCAGACATATGTGTGTGCCTTGGGAACTCTTTAACAGAAGGAAAAACAGCTTTATATGTAAAGAAAAATGACAGTGAGACTTCAGACTTGCTCCCTGCAGCATGTTGTCTGTGCTCTTGGCTTAAATGAGTATAATGAGGGTGCTTTTATTTCGCTTGGGAAATTAGCGTCCCTTGCTGATTTGTTTTAGCATCTGTAATACACCTAGAACTGTATTTGTCGTTTGGTGCTGGTAATGAATCTTCTCATTTGGCAAAGTGAGAGAATTAGAATAGCCACAAACTGGTTTATCCCTTTCTGTCCCATCCCAAAGCCCATACCTGGGATTCTTGTGAGAAGCCCCATCTGATGGGAAGCTGCAGCAACGTGCTCTGAAACGCCGAGAAGAGCACAGACTGTTTCCAGCAGGCTCTGAAGCTGCATCCTCCACATCTACCTCTCTGGTTTTTAATGGCAGGTGTTGTATCAAAACTAAGGAGGGTAGCAAGAAATGAGTCAGCCAGTTTGTACAGTCAGGACTTTGAGAGCTGGGAGGGTAGAATGCAGGAAGAGCTGGGTGAGTAGTCTGGCTGAGCATGTGAATAAATAAAGCAGCTGCTTGTTCTGGGTAATCTCTGAGCCTGATTTCGATACGACCCCCTGTAGCCTCTCAAATTCTCTGAGGAAATGTGGTGCCCCATTTTATAGTCAGCGATTGGAGGCACAGAGGACCAAAGGGCAAGTGCGTGGCCACACACAAAGCCTTTGAATAGAAGAAAATTAAACCCAAGTGTTCTCAGCTCCGAGTTCAACATCCTTGTCTTTGAAGCAGTGTGATTACTACGTATGGTAGGAAGTTCTCTTTAATCAGTGCTGTGGGGGGAAAAAACTTAGTAGATAGAAGGTCTATTTGCAGGTGGTTTGGGGTCTTTCGAGTTTATTTTTCTCTGCTGTATCTTAGGCTAGCTGCTAATGATTACATTCTCTCAATGACACCAAGGTCAAAGAAGAATCTGGGGCTTTTGTGTCTCAAGAGGTTTGTTCTGCAAACGCAAGAATACATTTTTCTGTCTTGTTTAAATGGGAGCATTAGACTTTGTCCTGGGCACTGAGGCAGTGTATTTACCTATTAGGCTTCAGAATTTCCTTCAGGTGCCTTAAGTGGAGTGTTGGTTTTTTTTCTTAGTCCTATTCAAAGTTGTTGGTGTAGTGGGTGAGATCCATCTAATTCTTTAATGCTGGAAGAAGAGAGCTTGTGAAGGTGTTGTGGCTAGTAGGAATCTGCTCCAGAGTTTGGAGAAGGGCACATAGGAGAAGGAAACTTCAAAAAAAATCTCAAAACTTCTTTTCCTTCATTCTTTATGTTCACTATCTTCTAAAGTTGTGTATGCCCAGATCAAGAAGAAGTGGGAACTGTATGTTGTGGAGAACATGTCTTTGTAAGCCCTACCTACTGGAGCAATCTTCCAGGCAAGGTAGAAGGAGGTCAAATCCATGATGGAACAGCAGAATCCCCTGTTGGGAATAGGAGACTGTAAGTAGGGACTCAAATCCTGATTTTCAGAGGTGTGGAGTCCACTTTCTTGTTACAGGGTGAGTTGTCTGGCAGCTTTGGAAGCAGGGTCATACTCCTTACTCCAAATGAAGATCTTCTGATGCTTCTGTGGATGCAGCGTGAAGATGGCATCAATGTGCTTTAGAATGGGGGTTGGGGAGAGGAGAGAAAATCAAAGGTTCTTTTAGTAACGATGCACGTTGTGGCTTTTTGGAAATGTTCTACTTTCAGTGTACAACCTGTGAATATGACTTAAAATGAAAGTGGGTAAGGCTCTGTGTTTGTTGTCTCCATGCTGTGAAGATAAGTGTTCTAGTCTTCACAGCAGAGTAGAAGTGCTTTATACCTCCATCCCTGGTGGTGTTCAAAAAACATGTAGACGTGGCACTTCAGGTCGTGGTTTAGTGGTCATGGTCGTGTTGGGTTGACGGACTTGATGATCTTGGAAGTCTTTTCCAACCTTAATGATTGTATGATTCTACTGAAAGGCAGAAAGAGGACCCAGTTCTGTTTTAAAGAGATTAGTAGCTGCTTAAACATTAGAGATGTACCGATGCTAAATTACTACTGAAAGCAGATGAAAAGTGCCACGGAGTTGCTGTGGTTCATTTTTGTGTTGCCATTTTCACACAAAGGGCCTTTCAGCCACGTGTTGGCCCTCTAGGAAGTTCAGAGTGGTCAACTTCAGTGGGCAGCTTTATTTGGAAACACTTCTAACTGTCAAACTGAACTAGGCAGTGATTTACCACCCCTCACCCCCAAGTGCAATGGGAAAATGTAATTTGGGAACACCAAAGTCTGAAAGCAGGAAGGATAATTGGTGGTTACTCTCACAGGGGGCTTGAAGGTCTATGACTTTGTATTGCTGGAGATACGAACTCTGGCAATCATCAGAGCACTAAAAATGTAGTTGGATTTTATCCAGATACTTTAGTCTTTTAATGTCTGTTACAATTATAAAAGAACTTATTGAGTTAATGAAACATTCTGCAATGAAATTAGTAATTACATGTTTTTTATAGTGGTGTTCTCTATGGAGCTGAATCTCAGCTGTGTGCTATGAGCTTTGCACAGGTGAAATAAATCCTCTTCTTTTTTGTCTCAGGGCATGTTTATGAGGTGGTTTAAGATGAGCAGGTTCTATTCCTGCTTTCCTCTTTGCCCCTGCCCATTCCTTATGGTGCTCCAGGTGCTTGGGTGAGTGGTGAATGTGTTCAAAGGGCTAATCTGGCTGAAAATGTCTTTTGTTTTTGTTTAGTGGGGTTAGTTTTTGGACAGTCCATCTCTCTGAACTGGCCAGTGCTGGCACTGGGGAGGAGGGAAGAGGCCAGACCATGACATTGGGGATGCAGAGACATCAGATCTGCTGTGGAGATGGACTTTGAATGGCAGAAGCCTGAGTAGAAAGCCTGGAGTAGAAAGATTTCATTTTAGCGAAGAACATAAGGATGATGTGTTAATTTATAATATTTTTGACATAAATGAGTTATGAGGATCCATTCTTTTGCTATATAATTTAGAGGTATGCATATTATGATACAGCAAAGGCTCAACGTCCTTTTGAACCTCTCCCTGTCCTCTGGTCAGCATTTGTAAGCTCTTAGCAGGAAACACTTGGCAATAACTCCTGGGTGGAATCAAGAGGGCATTAAATATTTGAGGCACTGTTTGTTTTTAGGATAATGGAGAAGAACCTCACCCAGCAAGTGCTGGTTCATTCTGAAGGGGTGTTTGAATGGGAGTTGATTGAGTTGCAGCAGCAGTGGGTGACAATTGATGTTCTGGCTCCTGAGAAGTGCCACGAGGCGTCTTGCAGGATAATGGGGCTGGCAGGATTCCATCCCCAGTGTGCAGACAGTGCTGGTTGCCTTGTCTGGCTGCCTCTGCTGTGGGAAGGTTAAGCACTGGGTTGGTCGATGAGCCAATTTGGAAACAGTCTTTTTGCTCATTCTTGGCATAACTGTGTGTGTTCCCAGAGAGGCTGGAGCAGGAGCTGCAACTGGAGCTTGGAAATGGGGCAGCACAACAACGGTGGCATCATTGGTTCTGACAGCAAGTATTAGCTGTAGCCATTTGGGGAGTCATAGAAACCCTTCTGATTAATTACTTATGAGATAGAAGATACTGGGAGAAGCAGACTATACTACAAAAGTAGTATAAAAGATTTAAATTTTTTAAATTTTATAAGAACCTAAGCAACGAAGTAAATGTAATTAGCTAGTATTTTTCATGAGTCAATTCTCCTTAATAAAGTATTTCCACTTTTTTTCCAATAGTAAACCAGGAGACAATCATAACATCTCTCTTCAGCTTTAACTGCAGTGGCTGAATTGGTGGCTTCCTCCACTCCCCTTTTTCATTTTTTTTAATAGCATAAATGACATTTGGTGAGTTTTAAGTTCACGTGAGGGTTGTAATTTGGGAGTGAACACATCACCTCATCCTGCTGTTCCTGCTAAAAGGGAGAAATTTTCAATTGCTTAAAGGGCACGACTCACCAGAGCTTATCAGTCAATCCAGTAGAAGGATGGTGTTTGTATCACTCTTTCCCTGGACCATGTGGGTTTTAAGTGTGCAGTGGAAGAATGGGGTGACCACAGATTGTACTGAGTGCTTGAATGTCATTTATTAGACTGTGACTCAAGCAATTTATGGTAGTTTTCCTGTCAGAAGTAAAGTTGTGTCTTGATCTTTAAAATCTTAGTTCAAGTTATGGAAGGCTGGCGTGTTTTTTGAATGAGTGCTCGTGGATGCAAGGTGGGAAGAGTTACAGAAATTGTTAGTAAGCCGTGACCAGTGGATGGTTTCAGTGTGCTTAGAGACTCTTGTTCTGGCATAGAAGGCAACCTGCTACAAAAGCAGCTCTTTCTGTTCATTTTGTGCACAGTTAAGCACAGAAGAGGCACAATATTTGAACAGAGATGGGCAGAGTAGGACTTCAGAGTACTTGGAGTCGTTATATCAGTGTACTCAGAATCACAGAATGGTCTGTGAGGCTGGAGGGGACTACTGGACCTCATCTTGTCCAGCCCCCCTGCTCAAACCACTGCTTCTCATGGTTTTGGAATACAGAGATGAGCAAGGGATATAGTCTCCTGATAAAATACCCAGATCTGCTGTTACTAAGCGTCACATTTAATGCAGTTTACTGAGCCTTCCACAGGGAACATTTCTTCTGCAAACAGGCTGAGTGAACAGAGAGTTGGCACCACTGTTACCTTATAGTCAAGTTTCTTCTGAAAGGTTTATAGCATCCCTCCAAAATACCCTTTGGGATCTGGTTGTGTGAACCTGGAGCTTACCCTGTTCTTGGGCTCTTCAGTGTCTTTTACCTTACAATGATCTTATGGTTCACCTGCCTGGATAAATGAGAGGATTGCTCAGGTATGCAAGCTCTTCCTAATCTAGAATCACAATCTCCTTAATGTACCAGCTCAAATTACTCCACAAGTTTTACCAATGGACAAGGTCCCTAATATTAACTGTACTATGGTTTGGTTTGGGTGTTTTGCCTTTTCCTGGATGGGCATCACTGTGTTTCCCACTTGAAGCCTTGTTTTACTGAGTGTCCAGAAAGCCAGCTCTGGGAAGTCCTCAAGTGTTAAGGGTGAATAGGTGAATATGAGAGTGTGAACTGGCAGGGAGCTGGGTGGGTTCAGAGACTTCAGGGAGGTCAGGAAAATGTGGGGTCTTTTCACTGCTGCTGTTCTGATGCTCTGATTTCAGTAAGTGCTGGTAGGAGCACTGCAGTACATGGAGCTGCTTTCTGCTGCAAGATTACTGATGGATGAAATTTTTTTTCCCTTTCTCTTGGTTTTTGTCATGTTTGAAGAGTGATGTCAATGCCTGAAGCAAGAGGCTGGTGTCTTCAAGCCTTTTTTTTTTTTTCATCCTTGTTATACTCCTAAATGGTATCTAGGGTTTTTTTTGCTGATTCTTCTGCTTATGATGAGCGTGCTGAGCATCAGGCTCTGCTTATTCACTCTGCAGTATCAATGTGCTTCCCTTTTCCACAGGACTTTTCTTTGCAGAATGATTTCTTTAGAAAACAATTCAGTTTGTCTCAACCTCTGACATTCTGTCTGTGCTGACAGTTGACTTGATTTCCTTCAGCGTTCACACATCTCTTTTGCCCTCTCTTCTCTGTTTGGCTGCTGACTTCCTGGCTGTACGTTAGTTCCTCTGTATGTGTCATAAGCATTGATAGGGTAAAAAATTATCTTTTTTTTTTCACGCTACTGCTTCATCTTGCCCCTAGCAGGAGGTTGAGGATTTCTCCCAGCCTTGAGCTTATCTTCTTGTATCCGTTATCTCCTTTGGGATGTAGCCACTCATCGTTGTCTTGATTCGGCCTCTGCTGAGGTGAAGCAATAAAGTGTTATCATCTGAACTCAAGATGCTCTTTTGTGTGTCCTTTCTAGCCTCCTGATTTATCTAAATATCAGTAAAGTCTAAAGTACCATACCCAGATCATGTTAGTGCTAAAGAAGAGGACTGTGACCTTTTGTTATTTCTCCACTCTGGTTAATTCTATTAAAAATTGCTTTCCTGAGTCACAGCACTTTTGATGAACTTTCTCTGTTTCCCTTTACCATAGTTCCAACCAGCTTCTGATAAACTTATTCCATTTCCAGTTACATTGGACTCTTTTGAAGTGTTCTTAGTTTAAGCATTAGAAAGCATCCCTCAAAGAAGTTTACATCCATCCTTTTGAGTTGTCACAGTTAACATTGCTATATTTTAGTTGTTATTTCACAGTACCACTTTCCTTTTGAACTTTTTTTTCCCCCTTCAACTTTCTTATTGCTGAAAACTTTCATTCTATCCTTACAGTCCTTGAAAAACAGCAGCAACACTGGCAGAAATTGAGGCTTTATCTTTTTCCTGTTATTTCCCTCCTACTTCTCAGGTTGAGTGAGACTACTTTGAGAGGCAGGAAAAGAAAATTATATTCAGCTGGATTTTAAGGGGTGTTTTTTTGCTGCTTGCTTCAGTTTAGAAACATCTGGAGTCCAGCCTGATGAGGAGAAACAGCCCAAAATGAAGCAGCAAGCCCTGATAGACTGTGAAAAGTTTAAGTGGATTCTAACATTTTATTTCAGAGGAGTCTTTTATTTTGTTTCTGTACTTGATACCTGCCATGGTTGTTAAATTCCACATGCTAGGCAGGTACTCAACACCTCTGGAAAATCAAGCTTTTTTTGTGAAGCTTTACCTCTTTCATGGCTGTTGTCGTGGATATTTTTAGTTTAGGTTTGTTTTTTTCTTTTATATCTTGGAATAATCTTTTCAGTCCTTGAGTCTGATACTTTTCTGGTCTCTAGTTTGAAGAGCTGAGATATTCACATCTTCAGTAAACAGAGCATCTTTATCTGACTGGATGCTACGAGTGTTAATTAAATTGCCACAAAGGTTCAGATACCTTGAATAAGAAAAATGAAGTTCTTAGTCCTCTCTCCTCTGAATTACAGACATGTAACTAAAGCTTCCTTAGGAGACTGATCTTCCAAGAAATGGGGGATTTCAAGTTAAATGAGTACCTGATTTTATCTGGTGTGCTTCAATATGTGTTTAGAAGCAAGACCAGCCAGCCTGCTTGCTTGTGTTCTGAGTGCATCCAGCCTGTTGTATTTTCTTCCACCTTTTCTCTTCAAGCACCTCTCAGAAGCTGTTTTTCTCTCTAGTTTTGAAGAGTACTTTTTGGAAAGTGGGCCTGTCAATGATAGTGAAACCTCAACCACATAAAATGCTTCCTGAGGAGAGGAACAAGATGATGACTGTGGGGAAGGTGAAATAGTTGGAATGAAATTGTGAAGGAAGGTTATGGGTATATGAGAATGAGATACCAAAATTCACCATCTTTCCTGGGCAGCTTCAAAATCTGTCGTGTTCTGTACATTCCACACCAATATCCCTAAAATCTTCTTCAGTACTAGGTTTCCAGGTATTTTGGAGAGGGAAAAGTGATGTATTTAAACCCAAAGGCTCCAAAGCTCATTTTATCCTAATATTAAATGGTGCAGTCCTGGGCTAGCAATGCATTATTGATCAGCAGGTTGTGGATTCAGCATCAAAGACACATTCCTGTTGGGAAGCTGATGGACCACTCTGACCTGTGGAAGGCTGTTGAGCAGGGTCAGATCTTCCTGTGGTGTTGGTGGCTGCTGCAGAAGGGGTAGCAGAAGGGTTGTCTGCTCTTTGAGATCCATCACTTCCTAGAACACAGCTCATAGCTCCTGTAGAGCTTTATCTTCCATTTGTGGCAAAGCATCAGTGGGTTATATTGCCATGGGTCTGCTGGGCCTTTGCTCCCGTCTGGTTCGGGGGTGAATAGTACGGTAACAAAAGGGAGGCAGGCAGCATGAAAGCCTTTTTTATGTACACAAAGTGTACATCCAGCCCGCTGGCTCCTCTGCCCTGTTGTTCTCTCTTGCAGAGACAGCAGAGCCTGTTTACAGCTCCTTAGACTCGGCTGTTCACTCATGCAGTTTAACTCCAGAAATAACTCTCTTGGGGGATATTAATCCAGCGCTGGATTATCTTTCTAAAATCGTTAATCAGACTTGGTCCCCGAGGGACCTTCCAGCTGAACTTGCCACTTAGTTTCTGTTGGCTGGGGCAGCAGGAGCTGGGCAGGGGAAGCTGATGAGGTTTGACAAGCAGCGGTGACTTACGTAAGGTCCCGAGAGGAGGGACCCGTGTTCTGCTCCTGCTGCCGGTCCCTGCCTGGCCGGCCAGGGCTCCCCCACTGTGTCCTGCCTTCTCCTGTCCTGCTTCATTGCTTTTCCTTCCCTTTGCCTTGTTTTGCCTGGAAAAAATGCCCCTGCTTGCCAGGGGATCCGTGGCAGCTCCAGGTGATTCCTTTAGATGCTTATTTTTGTCCAGGGAGGAGAAACAACATCCCTTGTTCAATTAAATTCTCAAATGCACGTGGTGTTCCTTCGATTGCTTTTTAATCATTGACCTCCTCACTGTTCATGAGATGACCTGGCCTGCTGTTGAAATTCTCACCTCTCTTTTGGAGAAGACAAAAGGAGCTGGTGTAGGCTGCTGTTGTCATACCCAACTAGACCTGCCAGTCACATATCCTGCATATTTTTTTTCCCTTCCTGTCTGTAGAGTAAGAATAGAGTTTATTTCTTGAGAGATGTGCTCTGATAGCTTATAAGTTATGTAAAGTACTTTGAGATCCTTGTATGGGGAGTGCCAAGGAAATTGCAAAACAAGTTTAGGGAAAAAAAAAAGTTATACTGAGAACTAATTTCATAGAGGAATAAAATCTGTAGTGCATAGGTGGAAGGGGAAAAAGCAGCATGTTTTACTGCTGAATTAATACTTCAGAGCCCTGCAGGTAAAATGAGAGCTTGCATGTCTGTGCTGATGTGTTTTTGCATTAAATCTAATATACTTGAGTTTTATTAGTACTCAGGCTACTGGAAGCACTGCAGAGCATGGTTGAAATGCAGACATACACTGTGTGTGACAGTAACAATAACTCAGAGAATTTGTGCTTTAATGGGCTGGTCTGTTATGATTCTGAAAAGCCCTATGGATGGGAGAAGGTGTACTCAAGTGGTAGGTTTTCCCTCAAATTATAAAATAATGCAGTAAAGGAGCATGGAAGTTGCTTAAACCTCCTCCAGGTTACAGCTGCATGTGTGCATCAGGGAAACAATGGGAAGTCGCCTTCCTCTTCCTCAGACTCCCTCCTCCTCTTCATACCCTGGTGCCTGCACATGCATCCTGTTGCCTTCAGATTCTGCCTTGAAAACAGACCTCGTAAAAATGACTTGCAAAGTTATTCTTACGTGTCAGTGCTTCTCAGATCCCACTGGGAGAGAGAAAGGAATTGCACTTGAGAAAACTCCATAACTAGGCCCTTTAGCGACATCCGTGTCCTTTTCACTGCTTGACTGCTGCTGGCACAACAAAAAGCAGTTGAAATCAGTTTTAGTTCTTCATTCCCATCATGAAAATTGCTTACTAAATTGGAAGCATTTCACACCAGGGATTGTGCCTTCCTTATTCTGCTGGGCAGTGTCTAACACGCTGTGTACCGCTGGAATAAATAGTGGGTAATTTGTAATTGTCAGCACTGTAGATAGCTGAAATTTTTTTTTGTGATTGTAATTTTGTGATGACAGCTAAACATCTATTTCAGCCTAAAAAAAAAATTGTTTCTGGCATTGCCACAGAGTAGAACGAAAATAAATTATCTTCTGGATGCTGCATTGGATTCATAAGATGATAAACTAGGGGGGAAAAAAAACCACATTTGGCTAGGATGTCCCCTGAGAAATGGAAAGTATGTAGTGATGATTTTGTATATGCTTTTCAGCATTCAGGCCACACTGATGTCCCCAAGTTGGTCGTCTTCTGGTGGGAGAAGTGGAGCTACACCCATTTGTATTAGTTAAAGATCTGTCACTTTGCTTTGTGTTTTATGGCTGTATAAACATACGTATATTAATAATTATAATTATGTAGAAGGTCTGTGCTAACCCACATTAAAACCAGTCACATTGAAATTGTCTTCTCAATGCTGTGGCAGATTTCTCTTGCTCTTTGCTTTGGAATGCAAATGCTTATTTTTCCATGGCTGAATCTGATTAACTTGCTGTCAACTTTCCTTGACTCTTCTTGCTTAAACCGTTTGCTTTCTTCCTTTGTGACTCCTTAAGATGGACCACAACCAGCTAAAGCAAAACAAGGGTTAATGCCCACATTTCTATGTGAGAGTGGATGTTTTCTGCAAATTCAGTGCTGTGTGATGTTATTTTGTCTTTGTAGTTGTGGCCAGTGGTCATGAATCAATATTTTTCCTCCAGCAACCATCGTGAGCTTTGGAGTTGGATAACCTGTAAGAAAGTTACCTTCCCTTTGCCTTTTGTGGTGAGAGGTGACAGTGCTCCCAGTTGCTTCCCTGTCTTCCCAGTCAAAAGGGTGTTTGCCCATGCGTTAGGTGGGTTCTGTGGGTTTTGTAGGTCTCCCTATAGATATGTGGCCTACAATTGATTTTTTTTACCTGAAAACTGTAGAAGAAACAATGGGGAAGAAAATAAAACTGTTGAAAATAAGGACTTACTCATCTGAAGCTCTCCTCAGTCAAGTTTGTCTGGCAGGAGCTGCTGCTGCTCTTTTTGTCCTGTGGCCAGTAAACTCGGTCTCTGGCTGAGGCTTCCAACATCCCTCTTGCCAGGCATGTGGTGCCAAGCCAGGGAACGTAGGGAAGAAGCCTGTCAGGCACTGGATCAGCCAGCTTTGGATGGTTTAGTACCAAAACATCACTAGGCTGAGACTACTGAGGACTGTTCCTCTGAGGAGGTGGGAAACACCGTCACCGTGAGCGTGGGAGCCAAAAGGCACCGAGGTCTCAGTTTTCATTTGACTGTTGAGGTGGAGTAACAGCTCATTGCTGCCAACAAGCCTTGCTTCTCCTCCCTCCTCCACGTTGTGCCACCTCTGGGAAGCTGTTTGACTTGAACGTGGGGAAAAACCAAGTGACCCCAAATCCTTTTTTGCTGGTTGAGTCGGTGTGTTGCAGGAAGGGGACTCCTCACTGGAGGTGCAGGTGGTGGGAGCGTGAGGTGCTGGGGGAGAAACGGTGGGAAATTTGCATCCCCTTGGGAGAAAAGACAACCAACAGTGAATGTGTGGCTGTTCTTAATGACCAGCGAGGCAGTTGCATGCTGTAATTGTGTTTATTCCTGGTCCCTGTAACATCTACTGAATGTGTGTTTTGTAATCATGCTGTTTAGTCTTTCACGGTGTTTCCTGCAATCCAGTCTTATTTATAGACCATCCGTTGTCTTATTTACTGCCTTGCTCTTTGCTTTGTGGTGATGTGAGATCCTGTTGGCATCACAGCTGCCATTGTGGGGAATAAATTGCTGGAGTGTTAAAGTTCATAAACTGCTTTTATGGTATGTGTTGAGAACCGTGTGTAGAATGTAGCAGGGTTGCAAATGTGGAAGACTGGATGGCCCTCTTCAGAGAAGATCAGAGGGGACATGAGAAAAAGAGGTAGAGTCATATAATGCCTTTCAGTATCTGAAGGAGGCCTGCAAGAAAGCTGGGGAGGGACTTTTTACAAGGGCTTGTAGTGATAGGATGAGGAGTAATGGCTTCAAACTGAAAGAGGGGAGATTTAGGTTAGAAATTAAGAAGCTCTTCATTCTGAGGGTTGAAACAGGTTGCCCAGGGAAGTTGTGGATGCCCCAGCACTGGATGTTTTTGAGGCCTGGTTGGATGGGGCCTTGAGCAACCTCGTCTAGTGGGAGGTGTCCCTGCCATGGCAGGGAGGTTGGAACTAGATGATCTTTAGAGTCCCTTCCAACCCAAACCATTCTGTGATTCTATGATATATGTGAAGCCTGGATGAACTCTCACAAGTGTTGTGAGATGAAGGTACAGAATTTCTTGATACAGGGATGATTTCGTGAATTTTTCAGGCTAATCTGAGTTCATGCTTCTGCTTGTTGACCATGGTTGTTAAACTGGGTTAGCTGAAGCAGTAACTGAAGTTGATCAGAGCCTTTTTTCCCCCCTTTACCTGTTTGTGTCTTTTGTGTGTCTGGTACGTTCTGTCAGCTCATTTCTTGCCGTAGTTGTTTCAGAAGGTGTATGTGGAAGCACATGTCTGTGCTTTCACCACTTCCTTCTCCTTTATGCTAAGAAGAAGCAGGACTGCACCTCTGGGGGGTTCTACAGCTTCTCATTTTGTCACATGTGATGATGTTTTGCTGGGTCTTGGCAGAATGTGTGGCAAATGCCATGGTTGTCAGGGAGGACTTGGCAAAACAGGCAGGAACCACCTGCTTTGCAGGAGTGTGTCCGGGTTGACATGTCTGAGAACTGCAGACCTTTGCCACCTCTGTAGCCTTCTCCCAGCTCACTGGTGGCAGGAGGGCCCACTAAAGGTTGGTTTGCCAGCTCGGAAGGCACCACACCAGCTTGAAAAATGTTTGTCGTTATTGCGAGGTTACAAACTTCATGCCAAGAGATACAGAACTTGCATTCTGCAAAACCTGAGGTTTTGGTTCTTCCCCTTTTCCTTTCCTTCCCCAAAATCCCCAGCCTGCTCTAGTTGACATGATATCCTACTGATATTCATATTCTTGCAGAACTATGACGTGTTGTGTAGCAGATTATATCACTGTGAATGTAGATTATATCCTTGTGCACTCACGTGCCTGAGATTTACCCCAGAGCAGCATTTTTATGTGGGTATCTCTGGAGCCTTTAGGTGAGGCTCCGTGTGTGTATGTATATGTGGAAACTGCTGTGTGTTCTGCCTTCTTCCTGACATCCTGGTTGCTATAGTGCAGTGATCTATTTGTGAACACCCAGAAGATCATTGCTATAGTTAAAAGAAACAGTATTTCCTGGCCATAACTTCCTGGGCAATCTCTTCTCCTGGAGCCACCAGCTTTTAACCGACTGGGTCACGTTCCCAGGGACTCCAGGAGTGACACTGTAACGGGAGCTTCCTCTACTTTGTCGCTTTTCCCCGCCAGCCTATTTAATAACATTTAAAAATAGTTTTTTCTCTATTTAAATCTAATGCATGCCTGTTATTCACCGTACATCTCAGTGCTTCAGCCATCTTTCTAACAGGCTGTCGAGCCGTGCAGCTCGTCGTGGCGTTGTGTCCTGGGCTTGCTTCTGCAATCCTGCCCATGCTGCTCTGATACGTGCCACGCTTCTCCTCCAGCCCATACATCCACATACACATCTCCATCCACCTGCCCAGCCAGGCAGAACGTAGGAGCCGAATCGGCAGCGCTGGAGTTCTCTCTGAACTGCTGTATTATTATTTTTTTTATGATTTTTTTTTTCTTTCTTCCCTTTCTCCCTGCAGGTGTGAATGAGAGAGGCTCTCTGCAGTATTTAGTGTCCAGTTGTACTGGCTCCGAAGAACAGCAGCGTCGCAATGCCCCCTCCTGCTGATATAGTGAAGGTGGCGATCGAGTGGCCAGGTGCCTTCCCCAAGTTAATGGAAATAGATCAAGTAAGTGCTCGACCAGCCCTGGGCATGAAGAAGTTGCTCTTCTGCTCACGTATGTCTCTGCATTTGTGTTTATTTAGGTGCCCAGGTATGTTCCTGCCAGTGCATGTGTGCTGCAAGGTGGTTTTTATAAGGGGTGTGACCCTCTTCCTCTTGCTGCTTGATGGTTTTGATGTGTTTAGCTGCTGGTTTGGTTTTGTTTTGTTTTTAAATCTGCTTTTTCCTTTTTAAACAGCTGCTTAAACAAGGCGTTTTCTGCTTGTGTGACCCACTTAACACTTTGTTGCATTAGTTTGCTCAACTGTAAAATTGTGGTGGTGATGTTACCTCTGGGTGGAAAGTATTTGGATTTTTTCGTGGTTTGGAGTGGGGATCATGCTGAGTGGCTGCAGCAAGCAGGGATTTCAGAACTTAAGTCATGGTGCACCGAGAGCAGGGGGATCTTTGCTGCTCCGTAGCAGGGGTTGTCCTGTTTAACTGGTTATTCCTAATGTAGTGACCCCATGGACTGATTGGAGGCAGTGTATGGAGGTTAACAAATTCAAAATGATGAATTAAAGATTCTTTGGGGGGTGGGAGGAGAGGTTAGAGGTAAACAAATCAAATGAAGTTATACAAGTGTGTGTTTTATGTCCTGGACTTCTCTGGTATTCTTTAGTGGCACGTTTATTAATATTAAAAGCAAGCTCTTGAATATTTAACAGTTTACCCATAACGTTTAGAAATCATACAGCATGTTACCTGTTTAGAATACTTATTATTTCTGTAAATAGTACTCAGAGTGAAGGAAAGCATTTCATAATGTGCTTTAGACCCCAGTGCATCTAGGGACTAAGTACATTATAAAGTTCTGTTGGAGAGGAGAAAATTTGAATTCATGCTGAAAATCATTTACTGAAGAGAGATCCAAATTTCTTCATGCAGTGCAATCAGTTTAACTTCTAGTTAACCCTTCTGTGGCATATGCCTGGGAAATTCCTAGGTGAACGCGGGAGAAACATGGTCCTGGAGTGTAGCTGGAATAAAGCAGGATGATTTTTAGGCACTCCCAAAGCTCCTTTAGAGGAAAGGGGAGTTTCCAAGCAGTTAACACTTTGTAGTTTGGTTTCCAGACCTGCCCAGCTTCTCTGTTTTCTTTTGTTGAATTATTTTTTAGTGAGCATATTTCTACAGATACAAATCTCTTGCCTGCTGGAGTGAAAAATGTTTCACTTTTTTCTTCTTATATAACGAATGGTAGACACTGATGCATATTAGTCATGATGAACAACAGCTTATTGCTACCAAGTACAGTGGGGACAAAAATGAACAAATACTGCACAGTCTCCTTCCAAGCAGCAGAAAAATAATACCAAATGATTGGGTTTAATTTATAAAACAGCTTAAAGTAACTCACCAAAATCCTTCATGCCTTCTATGGAATATTAGCTTACTGTCCTGGAACCTTGTTTTTACCTGTATTGTGTAAAGTTTAGAGGGGACAAGGAGGATCAATGTTGATTTATGTCAGGTAGGACTTTTCTAACCCAGCTTTCTCATGCCACTTTATGGGGAGGAGAAGGAGGAAAATAAAGTTGAAAAGGAGAAGACTAACAGCAGCTTGCTCCTGATGCAGGGGGAGATAGGGGAATGAAGCTTGAGGCACTCATCCCTCACCTTTCTGATATGGAAAATACAGGTGTAGTGACAAGAAATGATGGGATCTTTCTAATACCCATACACACAAACCTGCATATTTGCCTTTTTTGGGGGTGGGAGCAATGTGGAACGAACCCTGAAAATGTACAAGGTGATAAATGCTTCTAAATGCACAGCTCTGCCTTTGGTTCACTTCAGGCTAACTTTTCCCTAGTCTTTTTTTCTTTGAACCATGGCTCTAGTTGAGGAGCTGTAGTGGAAGGGATGATTCATACCTCAGATGAGTAGCTCTTAGAGATGGTAAAGGGGAAGAGGGAAAAGGCAGGCAGAAAAATGACTTGCCCATTGACCAGCCATTGCAGCAAGTGCCTGTCTCTTGGGTGAGACCCGCTCGTTCCAGCACCATTTGACACATATTCAGAAAACCCTAAAATCTTTGCTTTACTGATTTCCTCCCTCTCTGCTCCCTTACCAGCAAGAAAGCCAGTATTTAAAAGAACAGCTCTGTAATATTACTTAAAGAACAACAAAAAAACCTCACTGTAGCATGACGCAAATTCTTTATCTTTCAAGGTACTGAGGCTATTCCAAATATTGAAGTACAAAATACCATAGAAGAGATCAGAGGAAAATCTGGATTATTATTTTTTCTTTCTTTTTATAGGTTGCTTTTTGTATATGTTTGGCAGCATTTATTTCTATTCAGTTGCGCAGTGTCCCATTTCACCTGCTGCGTATATGCATATTTTGCTTAGCATTGCAGAGAATAAAACATTTTCAAGACAAGGGAATGTCATTGTGAGACCACAGTGATTGACAGAGGTGTACTGGAAGGTGTTGGGCTTGAAAAGAAGCCCATGAGTATCTTTTTCCACCATATATTATTAAACTTTACACTAAAAAACTCCCCTTCTGACAACCTGGACTTCATGAGGCACAGAGTTTTCTAGTGTATCTTTCTGTAGGTTTGTCAGCCTGGGTTCATCAGGGATGGTGTTAACTTGACTCATACAAAATTAGTCTTGCTGCTTGAGAGAGGTTCTTCACCTGCACAATTAATATCTAATTAAGTGCTTTTCAGAACCAACCTCTGTGCCCAAGCTTTCTTCTCCTTCATTGAGATGTGCTGCTTGACGTCAGGGTTTTACAACTGCTTTATTTCCTGCAAAGTGGCTTTGAACAAGGAGGGCAAAACTGTATATTATTTACTGGCCTCTCCCTTACCAGGTAGGGACTAATTAAATTGCAGTAAACCCAGCAACTGGCTGTTGCCTGTATGCATTAAAGCTGATTTTAAAGCATGGACAAGCCAATGTATTTTTCTGCCTTCTCCATGAGAGATGGATTTGACTGAATTCAGTTACTCTCTTCCACAATACTTTGGGTTTTTTAAATTTGGGGTTCCCCCCCATTTCCATCACTTTCCTCAATTATAAATTAGAAAAATAACACCTAGGCTCTTCCTCCATAAATCCCCACTGGCAGTATTAATACTTCTATTGGGTTTGCCTGGCAAGGTTTTGATAGCAGGGTGGCTTCTGTGAGAAGCTGCTGGAAGCTTCCACTGTGTGTGATAGAGCCAATGCCAGCTGGCTCCAAGATGGACCTGCTGCTGACCAAGGCTGTGATGGTGACACCTCTGGGATAACATATTTAGGAAAAGGGGAAAAAAATCCTGTGCAACTGCAGCTGGAGAGAGGAGTGAGAGTATGTGAGAGAAGCAACTCTGCAGACAACAGGTCATTGAAGGAGGGGAAGGAGGTGCTCCAGACACCAGAGTAGAGATGCCCCTACGGCCCGTGATGGTCCACAGGGAGCAGATACCCACCTGTAGCCCATGGAGGACCTCATACTGGAGCAGGTGGATGCCCAAAGAAGGCTATGACCCTGTGGAAAGCCCAAGCTGGAGCAGGTTCCTGGCAGGACTTGTGGATTCATGGAGAGAGGACTCCATACTAGAGAAAGTATGTTGGCAGGACTTGTGGCCCAGTGGAATGGACCCACACTGGAGCAGTTTATGAAGAACTACAGCCTGTGGGAAGGTCTCACATTGGAGAAGTCCATAGGTCATGATTGGTAATAAATTAATTTCCTCAAGTCAAGCCTGTTTTGCCCATGCAGGGCGACCCCTCCCTGTCCTTGTCTTGACCCATGAGCCTTTTATTTTCTCTCCTGTGTCCATCTGAGGAGGAGGAGTGACAGAGTGGCTTTGGTGGGCGCCTGGTGTCCAGTCAGGATCAACCCACAACAGTCCTGGGCTCAGAATTAATTTTTTAATGAAAAAAAAATTGTTTATGACTTTAAGAGCTGTTTACAGGGATGATCTTCCATTTTTAAAGCTTCCTGTCTTGTAAGGGGAGGAATGGAAATAGGTTGGTGTCTGAATTGGCATTGGGACCTTTTTATGGACTTTTTAGGGGTACAGTCTGGGGGAGAAATGAATGATAGACCATGGCTGCCTGGTTTTTTCTTCTCCCAGTCTTCTGGCTGGTTATTCTGTAAGACATTATGAGTAGGACTGCATGGGCTCTGTGGAGGTGAACCAGGATGATGGCTACTCTATGGTATCTTCTCTTTATTTGTCCCAGAAATCACCATTTCCTAAGAGGATGCTATTTCTTGTGTTCCAAGGGAAATCTGCACGTTTTAATTTGTGCCCATTATGTATAATTCATTCTTAACTGCTAGGGGGTTTTTTTTACAGCACAAATTATTTTAGGTAAGCCAGTGCTGGTTTTAGGTTACCTGGATACTTTGTTCTGTGGATTTACAGCTTTGCTGTTCCTACTGCAGGAGGAGCAGCTTCCACAAGAGGCACGAGGTGGATATTTGGGGACAATAATGATTTTAGCTTATCCCTTTCAAATCCCCTCTTGTGTGTTTGCACAAGTTGGACTAAAACCTGATTTCTGATCAGGGCTCTGAGCAACCTGCTCTGGTTGCAGATGTCCCTGTTCACTGCAGGGGATTGGGCTAGACCCTTAAAAGTTCTTTCCAACCCAAAGCAGTCTATGATTCTGTGATATTCTAAACTCAGGGATGAATTTCCTCATTGTTGGGGGTAAACACTGTTCCTACAGAAAGGAAATGTTTGTAATTAAACTTGGCCAGGCTCTTTCTCCAGGTTTACTTTTATCTATGAGGTCATTAAATACAGATTAAATTAGCAGATGTGAATCTTACATTGGCCAGAAAAACCTGGAAAAAACCCCTCATAAAAGCTGTGTTTTCTTTTCAAAGCACAACTCTGCCACAGTGGGCAAAATTTACAGGAGCACTGTCAAATGATGATTTCATGTTAACAGGGTGAGTGCAGCACAAGAGGAGCCATGGGCTGCTTTACATTAATTTTTCTCTCTAAGGTTTAGATTTAGTTAGCAAGTTTATCTTTTAAAAGTGTCTTTAAGTTGTATATATAGTGTATGCTATAAATGTATTTATAGATATATAAAAGTATTATAGTGTATCCTATAAATGTTATTTTAATTGTGGTGTTTTTCCTTCAGATAAGTCATTGTACTTCACTGCATAGTAAAAGGGAACCAGTAAGATTTTTTTTTAAGGGAACTTTTAAGTCCTTTTGGGTTCCAGACCTCAATCTGGACCCTTGGGGGACTGTTAATTGAGTGAGTGCAGTGTTTCTTGAACTGTGGCGAGATCTGTAGTTCAAAAGGGAGTGTGAGATGCTTAATTAGGGAAAAGAAAGTGTCATATTGCTTCTGCTGTGTGTGTGGACTAACAGTAGCTGTAGTTCCTGCAAGTGCTGTCACTGGTAATAGCAGGATACTGATACAACCTGAGCAGCACCAGTCTAAACGTGTGCAATATTAGTGGGCACCAGTGTCATACAAGTGGTGGAGAAGAAAAGGGATGTTGTCTTAGGATGTGTCACTCCCTGAGCTAAGATCTGGCTCTAGACTCTGGATCCCTCAGATAAAGGGTTCTAGGTGCTGAGGGGATGAAGAAAGAGAAGAGGCTCTTGCCTCCTTCCCACAAACCTGCAAAATTATATGAAATTTTATCCAAGTGTAGTAGTATTGCAGTAGCTGGAGCTACTGGTGCTTTTTGGTATGAATATTGTGAAGATTTTCAGTGCTCTTGCACATCATGAGTTTAAAGTAGTTCAGGGAAATGTCAGTGCCTTTAGCAGCTGACAAGGTCTTGGTTTTTTGAAGATAGAGGACTTGGGAGCAGCTCATGGGGGAAAAAAATAATCTTACACTGACTTTAAAGTGTTCCCTGCCTGGATTTGTGAGCAGCAGCTCCTTTCTGTCAGGGCAGAGAAGGGAGCCAGTGCTGGAGGCTGGTCACTGTAGCTCTATCTCAGCCTTTCTACAGGAACACTTTGGTCCCTGTTGATGAGAAACTTACCCAAAATTAATGAACCAAAAGGTGACTGCCTTTTAAATGAGACTGAAGAACACTTGGCTAGCTTGAGGCAGTTTGCTAAAGGCAGGGCTTGCTTAAAATCAACTTCTAGGTATTAAACACATACAATAATTTAGTGAGTTTTATTGCTCTTTGTACCCGTCAGTATTTCAGCTGACTGAAGATGAAACTTGATAAAGCAGATACTGACCAGCATAGAAACATAGGGAAAATATTTAACATTATTATAATCCTTTGGGGTTTTGGTACCATCAGGGATTATGAGTAGAACTGATATGCTAAGGAAATACTGTAAGCAAATCATATCCACTAACAATTTGCTATTTTCTTTGTTGGGCTAATGAAAGGTCTCAATTTTTTCTTAAAAATAAAATATTCAGCAACAGAAATAACTTTGGAAACAATAATACAGATGTTTTAATGCACTTGATGTAATTCAGTGCACTAACACACATATATACATAGACAGGGACTTGTGAGCATAGAGTCATGGAACGGTTTGGGTTGGAAGGGACCTTAAAGATCATCTGGTTCTAACCCCCCTGCCATGGGCAGGGATGGAATCATAGAGTGGTTTGGGTTGTCTAATCCACTCTGATGGATGCTATTTATGCTTCCTACTTGGTGCTGTCTTCTGTGTTAGGAAACATTAATTAAATGCAGTGAACAGTTAAAAAGTTTTTTATAGGAGTAGAAATAGAGCCAGGAGATGCCTGAGGTCCTGCAGAAATAATTTTCTAGTGTTCCTGATCTCCAACATGAAGGATGTTCAGACACTAGTATTTTAGGAAAGAGATGGAACACTTTATTAATTCTCTCCTTGCTTTCTGGGGGATTTTCTTTGGTTTCTTTTCTGTCTCTGATTTTGTTAGCCCCCTAGTGCTAGCCAGAACCTCCCCGTTGGAGCCTGAATTTTGCTGCCTACTCAAGAGGAAGGCTGGACATGACTATAAGATCATTGCATCCACCAAATTTAAGAAACAGCAGGAATCTCATCTCTTACAAGTTAATTCTGCTATATTTAAAGGAAATGTGTAACGAGTTATGCACCAATGAATTAATTACAAGGTATTTCATTCACATTCTGGCCAGCTGGATAATCCAGTTGCACTTTATGATTCAATTAGGTTCTCTTTATGAACTCCAAGATTATAGTACAAAAGAAGAGTAATAGTAAAAAAAATATGGTATAAACCTTTTGTGCTTTCACGTAAAGACTTTCCTACCCTGGTAGGCCAGTGGTGTGTCAGTCAGGAGCTGTGGCTTTGGGGTTTCTTCATTCAGTTTTCAAACCTGAATAAAAAAAAACAAAACCCAAACCACCTAATAAAGTGGTTGTGTCAAGAGCCACATCTTAAAAGCCCTGCTTTGTATTTTCAGTGTGTTGTAAATATGTGGTGTGAGCATGTTGCACGCAAACACGCTGTAATCCAGAGCTGAAGGTCAGGAGGTGTTTTGTTCACTACTCATGACTGGGAGGTTTTGGTGTCCCTATTTGCAAAGTTTGGAATGTTGTAGTTGGTTAGGAAACGGGGATGTTCTGGCTTTAGGACTCTAGATGTGGGGTAAGAAGTTTCTGTTAAATTCTGTTGTTGTTTATATTTTATTTTAATGTTTATTTTGATGTTTCACTGCTTCCTTTCACAGTCACTTTGACATCCTAAACGTACAATCTGTGGGGCAGTGCTGGTGAAATGAAGATTTAGGAGTAAGGATTCTTTAGGGGAGGGATGAGAGCAACCTAGGAAGCTGCAGCTCAGTGAAGGGGAAGAAGAGATGAACACTTGGGTATCCCCAGGTCTTGTGTGCTCTGCAGAAGACACTCTACTGCTATATTTATACCACAGTGTTTCTACTGACACGTTAAAAGTGCCACCTTGAGGGCTGTGAACTGAGCCAGTAAAAGCTCCCTCCCATCAGCTGCACTTGTGGAGGGTTTGGGTTGTGAATGTTTCCTGCTTTGCCTTGTGTTGCCCAAGACCATAAAGTCAAGCCTGGCCTTGGCTGGGTGTTATGGTCTCTGTCACTGCAGTGTTGGGGTGTCCCCATTCTTCAGGTATTCACTTTTCTGGTGCCCCCCTGAGTTAGAGGAATCCTCTTCTCCATCTCCTACAGATGCCTAGTTAACAAGCCTGGTCTCACTAATACTCCATTGTAGCCAGTGGAGAGAATTGATTCCCAAAGTGGTTTAGAGCAGGTTGAGGAGGCTGGAGCCCAAAGCTCTGATACCTCCCCCTTCCAGGAGAAGACCTTGCCTCTTACGTCACGAGAAACCAGTGGTGAGTCAGGGACCCAGGTGTCCTGGCATCTGGTGTTTACCACCAGGCAGTCCTGCTTCTGTTTCTGTAGCCCCTGGTGTATGACAGTACCAGATGAAGCCTCCACCAACTGTGAAATGAGATGGCTTTCTGTTTTTTAATAGCCATAAAAATGACTTTTGCACTGTAAGATTTGTTAGTAGACTGGTGGCACTAATTAGAGACAGGATGGTGTATTCACTGGCTTGGGATTCTGCTTTTTGACAGATGCTCAGATCAGCAACAGAACTTTGGGGGTTTTTTTTTAAATGCTGAGTGTTTTCTGCTAACAGATGTGCAGCATCTGCTGTTTTTGTGTGCTAGGCTTTAACGGCAGCAAAGGTTAAGGGTTTTCCTGTTACTTCTGTGATTAGAAGGTGTCAGCCAGGGAAAGTGATACCCCAATCATTGTCCAGAAAAGCCACCTGGAAAAAGAAAAAGCGATTCATTTCTGCTAGTCCTTTGAAAAGGAAAGATGCTCAGTCTTGACTTGAAAGAAACCTGTCTGCAATTTCCTGGTATAGCACAATCCAAGTATCTCTGAACTGCCTGTAGAACACAGGTTTCTACCCAGATTTAAGCTTCTGTCCTCCTCACAGTTCACACATGCAAATACAAACCCTTGCTGTTTGATTTGGAAGTGTTTTAAGCCCAGGTTAGTGTACTGATGGCTTGAACTGGACCTGAGAATTGGTCTGGAGACTTTCAGAACCCACCTGGAAGTGTTCCTGTGCATCCTGCTCTGGGTGACCCTGCTTTGGCAGGGAGGTTGGACGAGATGATCTCCAGAGGTTGCTCCCAACCCCTGCCATGCTGGGATTCTGTGGCTGTGAAGGTGGAGGTGGCTGGAAAGGAGCTGCTGGAGCTGGTTGCTCACCCGCCTGTGAGGGTCTTGTTGGCCTGGCCAAGCATGGGCAAGGTGACAGGAGAACCTGCTCTCTGCTTGCCAGGGTCTGCCCCGGACTGTGCTTAACCAGAGTCCCCCTAGAGCCATGGCACAGAGGGAGTTGTGGCAGCCCTTGCTGGCTTTCATTGACATCCCACGTACCCCTGTGGGTGCCTGGGCTGGTGACAATTTATCTGCTTGGTAGGGAAGGGGAAGAAATTTTATCTAGAGACTTGTGCGTAGAGGGAGTGCAGCCCAAGGGAGGATTAGGAGCAGCAGCTTATTTGGATTGCCGTGGTATTTATTTTACATTTCTTAACTTGTAAAGTGCTATCAAATGACTAATTGCAAACTCTGTATCCCAGAAGAGTTCCACTTTTTTCCCTCCTGTTGCTGATAAATGAGTTGCACTGAGTCACTTCAGTGCTGCAGTGTTAGGGCCACAGGAGGACAAAGCAGTGCTGTGGAAGGCTGGCTCTATTACTAATTATTTTGATTGTAGATCTATTTTGTTTTTCTGTTTTAAACTATCCTTCACAGGTTCTAGTTTGGTTTGGGTGGTTTTTTTTGGATCTAAGTTTTTAATTTCTAATAATGTCATCTTGTTAATGATGAAGAATCTAAAGAACAGTTCTCATGAGGAGCAGCTGAAGGACCTGGGGTTGTTCAGCCTGGAGAAAAGGAGGCTCAGGGGAGACCTTGCTCTCCACAACTCCCTGAAAGGAGGTTGGAGCCAGGTGGGGTTGGGCTCTTCTCCCAAGGAACAAGCAATAGGATGAGAGGGAATAGCATCAAGTTGCCCCAGAGGAGGTTTAGGTTGGACATGAGGAAAAATTTCTTCCCTGCAAGGGTTGTCAATCCCAGGCTGCCCATGGCAGTGGTGGATTCCCCATCCCTGGAAGGGTTTCAAAGCCATAGAGACGTGGTGCTGAGGAACATGATTTAGTGGTGACCTGGCAGTGCTGGGTTAACAGTTGAACTTGATGATCTTGAAGATCTTTTCCAACCTGAACAGTTTTGTGATTCTATATAATAATGCAAAGTTGGTATAGAATTGGGAAAGAGGAAGGGAGATTAGTAGACTTGAGAAAGGCCATAAAAGCTGATGGTGTAGAGGACTTAGAAGTAACAAAATAATGATTTGGAAAGTAATTATAAACACTGAGGAGGTTGGATACATTATTGCCAGTTTAGGTTGTTAAAGTGTCACCTTGTCAGTTTTCTGTGGGAAACTGTAGTTCCTAAAAGAAATATTGGGGAGGAGAGGCAGTTACTCTTTGTCCTCTGTTGTATTGAATCTATTAGCTGATACCATTAATTTAGTAAAAGGAATTAAAATCCCAGATACAAATTTTAACAAAATAAGCAGATGCTAGACCAGGACCCATCATATTGTCCTGAGGAGAGACTGGAGGCAGCCTGCAGAAGCTCTTGGTAAGAGCTGACCCCTCAACTGGCACACGTATGCTGGGTGGCAAACTGGTGTTATCCTGCTCCACACAAACCTCTACTCTTCCCTCTATCCCTCCTGGAAAATGGGGGTTTGGGGTTTTTTTGGGAGGGATAGAGCAGTTGGAAAGAGGGATTGCTTTTGCAGGGTTGCAGAAGCTACAGACCTCTTGGGGAGGAGGAGAGCAGGTGAAAGCACCGCACAGAAGTGACACAGGGATTCAGGCTAGAGACCTGAGCAGGCTGGCAAATGGGGGGGAAGAAAATGCTCTTTTTCTTTCTTGCATGATCTGCTTCATAGCCTGTTTATGGTTGTGCAGGCAGCTGAGCCAGCCCAGCAGAGAAGCTGCTGTGGAGAAAGGACGTTGGCTGCTGCAGCAGGGACCAGTTCCACACCACAGCATCCCAGCATGGTAGGGACCTCTGGAGACCATCTCATCCAGCCCCTCTGCTCCAGCAGGTCACCCAGAGCAGGGTGCCCAGGATGGTGTCCAGGCAGCTTTGGAATCTCTCCAGAGAAGGAGACTCTTCTTGCCTTTTCTCCCATATACCAGTATGTGCAAGTCCTTTAAGCACATCACAAATCGGATGAGGTGATCAGATGAAAACTATTTCTTTCCTTTTTTTACTGGGCCAGTTTTCAGCTTTATCCACTTTCCCCAGTGTGGCTCATCTGGGTGCTCGTGTGAAAATAGTAATGGACAGAAAGAGGAAGGATGAACCCCAAGGCCTGAGATGGTCTGGCAGGGGAGACAGGATCCTTTCAGCAGATGCTTTCATTCACGTTTGATTAAAATGCTCTTGTGTTATGTTTTTGCCTGTTTATAATATGGTTTAGTTGCCTGTTGAAATAACAAATCCTTTCCTGATCCTGACCTGACCAGGGAGTCCTGTCTCTGGCCCTGTCTATGCAATGCTGCAGTTCAGAAAACAAATCCAAGAGGAAAATAAAACAAATCCAAGGGGAAAATAATTCTCCCTCCATATAACCCACCCTGCTACTGGGCTAACTTTGAGCCTCATCAGTTTTCTATAAACATTAAAACGTGTTTTATATAGAAAAACATATATGTATATAAACATAGCTCTTGTTTTGACAACAGTGTCAGTTTATGGGTGGTCCTCTGGTGAGTTTCGTGTGCTTTGTTCCTGTTGTTTGCTTTTTAAGAATTCAGTGGATTGTGATTGTTGGATGTAAGTAGAGAGGGGCTCCTAGGCTGGGTTTGGGTCATTTGGGGGATCTTCACGAAGCAACAGGTTTGTGTGACATTGTACCACCCAATATTGGAGAAAAAAAGACTCAGTAGCCACCCAGCTGGGGAAATTTGGTTTGTTTCTTTTCTTCTATATTTTGGGATATAAAAATGCATTTTCTTTGAGCCAGCAATCTTCTAAAAACACTCGTGTGCTCACCCCGTGCGTACAACAATGATCAGAGCGTTGCAACATCACCCAACTAGACTGTGCCTTCTATTTTGGGACCCAAAGCCACAGAGCTGGTTTTGGTCAGTCCAAGGGCTCGTGCTCACAGATGTGGAGGATAAAGCAGAACAGATCCATCTGAGATCTTAAACACCTTCCAGCTGGTGTTTTATCAGGGGGGGAACCTGCCTGTGTGAGCTTGAGTGAGGAGATTACTGTCAGCATGTGACCAGAAAGGCACAAAAGGAGGTTTAAAAGTATCAAACATCATCTTGCTTCAGATGTCCTTCCTGGAAAAAGCTCATGTTGGCTGTTTCTGCTGGGTAATGAGATGCAGTGTACACAAAACCCCCTTTGGTTTCTCCATCAAGGAGCCAAGTTGATGCTGTATGGGCTGATGTTGGCAATAAAGGACTAATAATGTCATCGTGTGTATGCTGGCCTGATAGGTTATCAGACCCAAACAGCACAAAATCTGGGGCTTGATACTGAATAAAAAAAATGAGATGCTACTAACTTGGTTTGTTCTGTGCAGTCGGTGGGTTTGGAATCATATTTTAAGAGCTCAGGGTTGTTCTAATTTTTTTTTTTTCCTTTTTCTTTCCTAACCAGAAAAAGCCACTGTCCTCAATAATAAAAGAAGTCTGTGATGGGTAAGTTTTGCCATATAATGCGTACTAGATACTACATTTTTTGAGTTAAACCAACCACAAGATAATTTTTTTTAAAGAAAATCTGGATATTCTGTATGACAAATCATTTTCTTGAAACCTTGTAGTTGTCTTATCTTCCCATTTTGACTTTGCAGTGTGTTTTAGATCAATTACTTGCAAGATGAGGTTCCTAACAAAGCAGCTTGATCCCATGGGCAACTCATTGTCCCTTCCAATCCAAAACACTTGATGATTCTATTGTTTACCCTGTTTGTTGCCTTTCTGCACTTTTTACTGCATTTTACACTGGTGGTTCCTGCAGTTCATGGGTTAAGGAACTAAAGCCCTGACCTTGGCTTTGAGTTTTGAGCCAGGTCTAGTGACCACTGAAAGCTGCTCCAGTTGATGTGACCACTCACATGAAATGTTAATCACAAGAACTAATAACTGGCTAACAGAGATATCTTGCTTTGGTTTTAATATGTTACTATTTGGGGACAAAAATGCTGTTTTAAGCAAACGCTGCCACACAGGAGAAATGAGTTGATATTCATCAAATTGCTGCTGAATTAAAAAGGTGGCATTTTATGTGTAGTGAAATACATCATCTTATACAATACCCAACACACGTAGTGTTAAGTTAGCATAAAATCCTGGTACTGTAAATTTTTGGGGTCTAAATGATTTGCTTCCTGCAAGCAAAAATGATGCTTGCTACTTTTTATAGATCTGGAATGAATATAGGATCTTTATCAACTTATTTTCAGGGCACTGAAGTGTCCCTGTGGTGACAAAGTAGTTTCTCTTTTCTCTCCCCCCTTTTTATCTTTGCCTTGGAGGAAAAGTATTTATGTCATTTTTTTCTCAACCACAGTCAAGTTTAGGGCTTTGTTTCAGATATGCAAAGGGAAAAATAAAGGGAATTTATAGTGTGCATTTGTACTGAAGTTTGCCCTTTGTAACCATGCTTTTATATTAAATTTTGAGACTCATCATTAAAAGCTATGAAAAAGCATGAGAAATACATGGGAACAACAGGCTCTTGTTTGATCATAGTAAATTTATGTAAATGCAACTTTTGTGATTGATTTATTTTTGTATTTTAAGGTGGTCTCTTGCAAACCATGATCAATTTGCACTGCAGCACGCTGATAGTTCTAATTTCTACATCACAGAGAAGGTGAGTAAATCAGTCCACACAATACTTGCATAGCCTTTCAAAATGTTTGCCACAGTATTTAAAAATAGATAAAAATACAGAATATTTTCCATAATGTGATACCAGTGAGAGGGCAGGTACTGGGAGACCTGGTTTAATGAGTTTTGCACTGATTTCTTCTGTTTGGACGGGACAAATAAGTTTGAATGTGCCAATGTCTTCATGTCAGTTGGGTTTGAGACTTGAGCACTGAGCCCTTGAGCTGTGGTATTTGTTGGATGTTTAATATTCTGCTGACAAGCAGGGTAGAGGAAATTGAAATATGTAAAACACGACGGGCTCTTTGAAGTCTGAGGAGATCTTCAGTGCGTGTCACTTCCCTCTCTGGCTGATCAGGTAGAAATAAGCTTCAGTGACTGTAATATTTGATACTCCTTCCCTCCTGCTGTCTTATCCATCTCCAGTTCTGTGTGCTGTGGGATTTATTTTTTAATTTTTTTTAATCCCCAGCTAGCATGGTAATAGTGGAGTTCATGAAGTGATGCAATGATTCCAGCACAAGAGTAACGAAATAGCTGTAGCTGTAATAAAAATGGAATGTCTAGTCTGAGTAAATGGGACATGCTCATCTGAATGAGACCAGATAGTACATTCATTCCTAGCATTGCTGGTAGAATTGCTGAAATTACTGAAATTATATGTAAAAAAAGAACTTACTTGGCAGAGTGTCCACATTAGTGCTGCAGACATGCGATTTCTAAGCAGTGGGAGAAGGGCATTAGTGAAACCTGATGAAGTCCTCATGCAGATTCCCTAATCCCAGTGGGTTTTGAGCTAAATAGACCTGAGTTTAGCTGCATAGGCTTAGATGCCACTTGCTCACCTTGTTACCACTTCGGTTCGGCTTCCTCTTGAGGTCTTTTGGTTTGGTTTTGCCTTTTACAGTTGTTGAGGGTCTGCTAAGTGCAGCTGAGACATGAACTAACTCTTCTCTTGCTGTAATTCTTACCCCTACCCGAGAACAGAAGGAATTTAGGCACAGTTAAGCATTTAGACTAAATTTAGCAAAGCAGCTACAGAGCAGTTACTCATAAGATAGTGCTGCTTTTTTTCATTTTTTAGCAGACCAGTTTCTTTTTTTCATTTAACTGTTTGACAACCTTCTTAATGTGTCACAGCTTGTTTTGGGATCTCCCCTTTCCCCCCTTGTGTGTTTTTTCTTCTCTTTTCTTTTCAAGTTCCACTTGACAGACACTTCAAAGGCCACCACAAGGAAAACTGTTGAAGTAATTATTGGCTGCTGTGTTTTGTCTCCACCCAAATTAAATAGTGAGACTGTTTTGCTAATTGCCCTGAATTGTGACACAACATTTTCCAGACACAATTGAACATGGCTCTTGGCATTTAAACTTTGATTGTACAGTGAATATTTCCAAGAAGCCAAGATTGAGCAAATACTGGGGCTTGTTGGAGGGATTTGTCCTGATGCCCTTGGAGGAACCTTCTAGACTTTGCCTCCACCTTTGGTGGGTAGGATGCTGCAGCTTTGGAGAAGAGCAGTGTTTTCTGTTCCACGTTAGTCTGGTGACTTTTGGCTGCCTTTAACTTGCAAAAAGGATGGAAAATGATGGTCTTCTAGAACATTTTGGATTGTGCTGCAGAGAGGACTTGGAGTTTGTTTATTCCCTACTGGAAATATGCAGAGTGTCTGACTCTGAGTCACATAAATACGAGAGGAGAGCTCTAAATGCCACCAGTATTACTCAGATGTCTGTGACTTTTATTTGATATTGTTCACTGTTCATCACTGCTTATTGGCTAGTGGCTATGAAGAGAGGCTTATACAGGCCACCACCCCTTCTACGTACTTCCCCTTGTGTGTGTGCAGCAGGGTGCTGTTGATTTTTGAATTAAAACTTGAAAGACACCAGACATGAGGACAAGCACATGCCCTTCAAGAAGCTACACCACTAATTGTTAAAGCCCACATTGCTTTAGTCTGCCTCTCTAGGACATGAGAAGAGCTCTTTTGTGACAGTGGCAGCTTCTAGTAAGTAAATATTTTCCACTGCTCTCCAGGAGGAATTGGATGCTTGCATAGAATGGTTTGGGTTGGAAGAGACCTCTAAAGGTCATCTAGTCCAACCTACTGTTAGCACGGATGTCTCCCACTAGGTCAGGCTGCTCAGAGCCCCATCAAGCCTGACCTTGAATGTCTCCAGGGATGGGGCCTCCACCACCTCTCTGGGCAACTTGTTCCAGTGATCAATCACTCTCATATTACAGAACTTTTTTCTAATATCCAACCTAAGTCTTCCCTTTTCTAGCTTAAAACCATTACCCCTTGTCCTGTCACTACAAACCCTAGTGAATAGTTCTTTCCCTGCCTTCTTACATGTATATATATGCAAAAAATATTATTTTTAGGTCATGTTTCTCCAGAGCCCCCATGACTTTTGATTTATGACCTTCCAGCTAGAGATGCCTTTTAAAAATAACACTGTATTTAAAGTTACCAGGAAGGAAAGCAATTAATGAATTCTTGTACAAAGTAGGAAGCAACTTTTGAAGTGAAAATGTTACAAATGTGGCACTGTCAACACATGGCTCACGATTAGAGTTTTGTTTTTGGGTGGCAAACGGCGCATCTGTGTTTTGGTTGTCATGTGCAGAACTCTCTATCTTTTGTAGCTGACCTATATTTCCTGATTATAGCATGTATAAATAAAAACAACGCCCAAGCAGTTCTGCCTCTTACTATTTTTTTTTTTTTTTCTTTTCCTGTCTGCATTATTTGGAAAAATGCCTCTCCAAGGAGTAGCAATAATTCCTTCAGACAGTCTAAGGGCGGTCTCTTCACAAATCTGGAGTCAGCCAGGGTTCCTACTAGAGATAGGGCTTATCACAGCAGATGCAGTTTGGGCAGCTGCCTCTGGGGTTCTGCTTTGGCTAGATCTTGTGCCTCTGAAAGTGCAGTGGAAATTATTAGTTATGTATTAAATAACCTATTTTATTTCTCCTTTTTTTTATGTGAAGAAAACCAAGCAGTCATAGCGCTTAAGCTCAAGCCCAGCTGGTGTTTTGATCACAGTATATTTGACTTTTTAATTATATTAGTAGGTATGTCTTTTTTTAAAAGGCCTTATTGTGGAGGGGCATTTCTTTGGTAGGTCAAGCTTAGCTTCTGAAGCAGGATCTCCTTGTGCTAGGTGGTATATAATAGAGAATAAAAAAGTCACCTTGGCTTCAGTCTTTCCAGGTTGTACCTGAATAGATGCTTGTGTACATCAGGAGTAGTAATTCAGGAACACCATAACCTGGATGAGCTCAGCTTTAGAATAGAAAATACCAGATGAAGAGCAGGAAATAGCTGTATAATTTTATGTACTATATGTGTTCCTGGGCTGAAAATTTCAGCTTGGGTGCCTGTCCTCTGTGTTCCTCTCTTTGCCAGCAGTGCTGGGGATCCAGGGACAGACATCCGAGTGCAGCATGGTGGGTATGCCCAGTCCCTTCTTGCTTCTCAACCTTGGCCTTGAAGACAAGATCTGGTCTCTCTAAATCCGTTTCTGTGCCAACACTGCCCATCGTGGGCTCTGCATCTGAGAGAAGACACTTTTCCTTCAAAGTCAATGTCTAAAAGCAAAAAGGTGGTGAAGGAGCTGGGTCATTGCAGCTGTTCAGGTTACAATGCAGCCTTAAAAATGTGACTTTTTTTGGTTGCATCTGAAGATGTGATGAACCATGGAGTTTATCAACAAGGGGGCCTTGCAGGAGCATGGGGCTGGATCAGAACAGTGTCCAAGCTGGCTGGAGGCTGAGTGTGCTGACTCTTAACCCTGCACCTCAGCAACTAGCAGGAATAAAAGGCTAGTTCAGTCTTGCTGAGAGGCTTTGTGAGCCAGCTCCGAGCTGTGTTCAGCACAACGAGGATGCTGGTGCTGGTTTATGTTGCTTTTTAAAATGTAAGGACATTTCATTCATCCGTGTATTGACTGCTGCCCATTTTTATTCAGTCACAATTTCATTGTGCTCATATTTTTTTTACATCTGATGCCTCTGCAGAATGTGGGTTTTCCCTTCTTTCCCAACTCCCACATTTCCCTTTCATTCTTACATGCTCATTGCATGGAGGAGAGCAGACACTTAAGTTCCCTCCATTAATTTCAAGAGACTTTCAGTGCTGTTTTGCACAGAGAACTACCCTCCCCACCCCTTACTTTCATTGTCATTACTCAGCTCTTTGCTGTGCATGCAGATGGGACATCCTCCTACCCCCCCTTTCCCCGAGCTGGGAACCTGGGTAGAGTCCCTGGTGTTTGTTCTTTCTCAAAGGTGCTTTTGCTTCTTTGACCTATTTTTTTTTTTTTTTTTTACTGAATACAACCTGTAATTGTATATTCATGTGAAATTCCACCATGTCATTACGGGCTCCCTGCGTGGGAGCACATGCAAATGACAGGACAAAAAATGAGCCACTTGTAGGGTTGGGGTTTTTTGGAGGTTTTTTCTTTCACGTTTTCAGTATTCATCTGTTTTCACTGATGAATTGAAGTTGAGTGAGTTGGAAATAAACATTCTCAGTAATGAAGATTTTTTGATTCACTAAAGGACCTGGTGCTTGATAAGCAGCTGAGGATGAGAAGCAGCCTGAAGGCTGGGAACCAGAGAAAGATGTTTGGTGATCTGTTCCTCTCATTTGCCATTTTACATTACTCTTGTTAACACACTTACTAATAATGCTACATAAATGGCAGGTTCCAATCTAGATTTGACCTGGACCAAACTTTGCCTGCCTTTCCATTTCTCTGCTGCTGCTAGGACATATTTCCTCCCTTTCATATTTACAAATTTCTTAGTATTTTGGAGCATCTGTGCAGCCCTGCAGAAATTCCTAACAACAGGGGCAGCACGTGGAGTCAGAGTGGCCATGCTCCTGCCTGCTTGATGGATGCTGGGAGCTCTGCCCTGTGGGCTCCAGGAAAAACTAGTGGACACCAGTGTATTTCTCCAGTGAACAGAAGTAGAACTCGAGTATCCATGCACTAAATCACTTCAAATACTGCTCTCTTGAGGCTAATTTCAAGAATAGGGTCATCCTTCTCTCAGCCAATTAGTCCTGGTTTTTAGGACTAACGAGTCCCAGGTCACTGCTGAAAGGGAACAGTTCTGATTTCTTCTCCCCTTCTCCATGAGATTTTGCCACTTGGGATCTGCTGGCAATTTTTGGATGGTTTCTGGAGGTGGTGGCAAAAAGGGATAATTTTGTGTCGCTTCATTGAATTTGCTTCATAAAAAGTCTGCTCAATCTGATGTAAGGATGAGGCAGGACCCTTGAATCATGTCCAGGAATGGGCTGCAGAGAAGAAAGAAGTTAAAGGATAGAAAAAAGAATGAAATTTTGTTCTTTTTGATAGCCTAGAGCTGTCATGTCCCTCATTTGCTTGTGGAATTGACTTAGGTTGCTGTGGAACGAACATGACAAGTTCTGGCTGTGGTCACAAGTGGAGAAGGGATGTTTTACCTACAGTTGTTCTGTGTCTGAGAGGAAGGATGAAGGGAAAGGAGTAGGACATACATGTTGGAGAAGCACAAGCACCTGCAGGTTTCTCTTTTAAGTCTCAGTGTGGTTCCAAAAGTGGTGCTTGCAAAATGACCTGGCCTGCTTTCCTTCTTATGCAGTAGTGCTTGTTTCTGTCTTTTACTTTGCAAACTGGACAAACCCTGAAATGATAAAATTTTCAGCTGGTTTAGTTCCTTCATTGACTCATCAACTACTTATACAACCATTCATGCCACATGAAAACAGGAGTAGGAATGAGCAAGAGGCTAAAAGCAAGACTCTGCTTTGTGGTGGCAAGCTGTGCTTTGGCTTGGCCAAAGCAACTGTGAACCACAGTCTTGGCTTGGGGCTACAGCTCTTTCCTTTAGTATCAGTGTAAGGAGCTTCTACTCATGTACTTCAGGACAAGAGTAATGGCCTCAAGTTGTGCCAGGGGAGGTTTAGATTGGACATTAGGAAGAAGTTCTTTACTGGAAGAGTGGTCAGACACTGGAACAGGCTGCCCAGGGAGGCGGTGGAGTCACCATTCCTGGAGGTGTTCAGAAAACAAGTAGATGTGGTGCTTTGAGACATGGTCTAGGGGTCAGGGAGATGTTGGACTTGATGATCCTAGAGGTCCTTTCCAACCTAAATAATTCAATGTAAGGAGTTCCTGCTCACGTACTGTCTCCTCAGTGGTGCTGTGGGTGAATGTGTTGGATGAACTGCATCAAAGAACTGACTTCAATCTCACAATCCTTATTTGTTTGGGGTTTTTTTGTGTCCATCCCAGTTCTGTGTTCTGATTTCCCCACACGATCTCACCAAGAATAGTATGAGCCCAGCCAAGTCTGTCACTTCCTGATGTACGTTTTGCAGGGTGCGGCTCTTATGGTCCAAGTTACCAGAGGATGATGGGGCTGCTTGTAATCTGCCCATCCCTTCCCTGTTACTGGTACAGCTGTCTGTGCGTGTCTGGTTGCTCGAATTGGGGAACTGGTCCAGGTTAAAAATAACTGGTGTGGAACTTCTTCTAATGTCTGCCTACGGTGTGATACCCCAGCTGCTCTGCAGAACAAGTGGTACTTGATCGTGTTCTCCTTGTCCATCTTCATCTGAAGATGAGTCAACCATGAGAAGTAGGGATGTTTTCTTAGGATGTGGTTTCAGTGGCAGTTGAGCTGGTATTACTGTGGCTTGCTGGAGGAAAAGGTAGTCAACCTTTGTTTTTCTCCTTCCTTACTTCATTCCCCTCACATCTTAGTGACTACTGCTGGATGGTGAGTTGGTTCATGTCATGGATTTGACAAAAGAAGACTCTAGAATTATTTTTTTCTTCCTCCTTTTTGTGAATGAAGAGAAGAGGAAGAGGCAACTTCTTTTAGGGTTAGGTGGTTGACTGAGCTGCTGGATGTCAGGAAAGTGTTGGGAACCCACATGCTAGAAGGAGAGGTGCAGATTTGATTCTCTGGTGGGCTGTAGAACTGTGCTGGATTAGGTATGACCTGAAACTGCACCTCTGGTGTAACCTGGTTCATTTACTGGTTTCTGTAATCCTTGACCAGGGGGAGATAAGTAGCATGCAGGAAACTTCCTTTTTTTAGAAACTTTAGCCAAACTACCAATACTTAATTTATAAAGGAAAATGGTATCATCAAATTCTAGTGTGGAAAAAATAGAAAACATTAAGAGTAGCAAATGCCATTCAGGGCTGTGGTTTGATGATGGCTTTCACTCCTTTTATGCTTCCTCAGCTTTCACAGTTGTTGTACTGCAGGTGTTGGAGGCTCCATCTACACTTAGGTTTAATATCCCATATAAAGGCCAGGAAATTATCTTTCCTGAGTTGTTGACTTTGAAATTAACTCTATTATGTGTCATTTTGTCCTTATTTACTGCTTGCCCAAACTCATTCCCATGAGAATGTTGCAGAGTCTCTAACTTTGTGTTTTTCATGGCTTTATTTTTGTAGTTGTTGTGTCAATTTGGAGAAAGGTGTAATGAAATAATAATAGTATGGGAAGAGGGAATAATCTCTTACTTAGTCATCTGGAATATTGTGTCCAGTTCTGGGCCCCTCAGTTACAGAAGGACAGGGAACTGCTGGAGAGAGTCCAGCGTAGGGCTACAAAGATGATTAAGGGAGTGGAGCGTCTCCCTTATGAGGAAAGGCTGAGGGAGCTGGGTCTCTTTAGCTTGTAGAAGAGGAGACTGAGGGGAGACCTCATTAATGTTTATAAATATATAAAGGGGGAGTGTCACGAAGATGGAGCCAGGCTCTTCTCGGTGACAAACAATGATAAGACAAGGGGTAACGGGTACAAACTGGAACACAGGAGGTTCCACTTAAATAGGAGAAGAAACTTCTTCTCAGTGAGGGTAACAGGACACTGGAACAGGCTGCCCAGGGAGGTTGTGGAGTCTCCTTCTCTGGAGACATTCAAAACCCGTCTGGACATGTTCCTGTGTAACCTCATCTAGGTGTTCCTGCTCCGGCAGGGGGATTGGACTAGATGATCTTTTGAGGTCCCTTCCAATCCCTGACATTCTGTGTCTGTGTCTGCTATGAACACGTAGAGAATTTTAGATTTCTTGTCTGTTACTCTTTAGCCCAGTTAAAGAAGCCTGAAGGAAGCTGCTTGGTCAAGGTTAGAGCATAGTGCTGAGCGAGCTATAACCATGGGAACCAACACGTCTAGGTCTTCCTCAAATATGTTAAGAAAACATTCCATTCCAACCAGTTACAGTGAGCTGAATCTTCAGGCATTTTGCTGGGTACAACAGATTATTAAAATGATAAAGCAAATGCGTGGCAAAATAAGATTTAATTTTGCTTGGTAAGTTTTCTGATGCTTCTGTCCAGCAAAGCTCTGAATAAATGGCTTGGCTGTTTTGGTAGGAGGTTTTTGAAAGCAAATTCACATGCCTTCATCCCTCTGCATGGTTTGGTGGACTCTGTTAATGCTTGAGGTCTGCTTTTCAGATGTGGGTCTCCTGCATGTGTTTTGGGTAAATTAACCTATGGCACAGTAAAGATAGAGCTTAGAAGGAGCAGAATCTGGCAGCAGTTAATGTATGTTCATGTTGCTTCAGCTGGTGGAGTTGGAAGTTGGAGGATCCTAAGATGTGAACATAAGGTGAACTGTCCAGTACCCTCTAGTTTCTGCTGTGTTTTGTTGTTTCTTTGTTTCCATGGTAGTATTTGTCTGTATAATTGAAAACTTGACTTGGAAAGTGTTGTGCAGCAGTAGGGTGGTTGGAAATACCACCTACCCAGTTAGAATAAAATCATCTGCAGTATGAGAACTCTTGCTAGATATAACTTTATGAATGGGACTTATTTGTATCCATAATACAACTGCTGTCTTAGTCCTGGGGAACATTTAAAACAAATTATTTTCTTGTTAAGGAGTGTTTTTAGGGGCATTTTGGATAGTTCTGTTTTGCTGTTTCCCTCACTGCCTAGGAATAAACTTTTCTAATACAGATGAACAACATGAATGGTATCTACAAACCTGATGTACAGTTGAGAAACAGATCATAGAATCATTTTGGTTGGAAGAGACCTTTAGGATCATTGAGTCCAACCATTAACCCAACACTGCAAGGTCACCACCAAACCATGTCCCTCAGCACCACATCTCCATGGCTTTGAAACCCATCTAGGGATGGGGACTCCACCACTGCCCTGGGCAGCCTGGGCCAGCCCTTCACAACCCTTTTGGACAAGAAATTTTTCTTGATGTCCAACCTAAATCTCCCCTGGCCCAACTTGAGGCTGTTTCCTCTTGTCCTATCACTTGTTCCTTGGGAGAAGAGACCAACCTCCACCTTGCTCCAACCTCCTCACTCTTTAGTTGTAGAGACACACTCCAGCACCTCAGTGTCTGTCTTGTAAGATCAGAAATGTCTTGGAAGAGTTTTTGCTTGTCTGTTTTTTGTCTCATTCCTGTGTTCACTCCCATAGTTGGTGGTGAGCCCTGTCCTGAATAACAGTGGTGCTCAGGAGTACTATTGCCAAAGCCAGGCTGCTGCACTGACGTTCTCTTATCCTGGAAAAGAAATCCCCAGGATGCTGTTCCCTAATACTAAGAAGATTAACAGTGTGTGAACGTTGCAATTGAAATTAACTGGCACACTGACTACTCCATCCTACAGTCCATGGAGGAAATCCTCTCGCCTTAATTGTGTGCTTACACGCTGCTGCTTGGGAGGTGCTTGAGTCATTATTTAGAATGGATAACTAAAATGGGATTTTTTTTGTGTGTTTTGGGGAGTAACTAACCCTTTCCAAGCTTTGGCTAGCCTGCTGTGTTGGAGGCTTGATGCTTTGGGTACTTTCAGAGAGGCTTTGGCTAAATCTGGAGTTGAAGATGAGCTCTCTCCATCTCTTGTGATGGCAGTGATAGAATTTCCAGCCCTGGGCAGATTTCATCCTGCTTTCATCGTGCCTGGCTCAGGGCAAAGGTCTTTGGGCTTCGTGTGCTGTGGGCATTGCAACTTTGAGTCCAAAGGCTTTGGTGTTTTGGCTTGATAAATAAACAGAGAAAACTTCCAGGGATGCTTTTATGTACTCCATGTGTTCTGTTTTCTCTATTTTATATATAACCTGCTGACATACACTCATTCTGGACAATGGTATTTCTCTTCTTTATCCCTATGTGGTATCTGAACTTCAACCAGGTTATCAGCTCCCCTTTTTCCACTTGCTTTTAAATTCCTCTGCTTATAGAGAAGTAGAAAATAAGGTATTTTTCACTTGCTAGATGGGTTATAGATTTAATCTATGCAATCTGTAATTTAATTAAAGGTCTATTTTTTACCCTATGTGCGTGACACTGCAGAGAGCGTGTCAGGTTATGGGGTTTTATGGTTAGGGTTTCAGCTTGTGACAAAGCTTCTGCAAATGGGCAAACTGTGCATGGTTTCAGCCTGAAGTAACTGTGGAAAAAACTGATTTGGGCTGTGGTTGAAAGCTTGCTGCTCCCAAAAAGAGAAGGTAGAATTCCTCCTCATGCTTCCCCTGTTTTTTCACCCCACCAGTCTCCCAGAGATGTGGTTCCACCACCTTTCTTGGGTTTGCACTGGTGCTGAACCCTTGCAGGGCTTGGTTATTAACCTGATAGAAATCTCTGTTTCCTGCAGGGCTAGTTTCTGCCAGGTTAGTGAGGTTGTGGGATTGACCCTCAAACAGGTCTGTCCAGTGCCAGAACTGGTGCACGGTGGAAAAGGGGTAGGACTCAGCTCTTCATCAAACTCCTTGAACCTCCTGAGAGCACCACGTACCCTCCTCCCAGTACCTCGTGTTTGCAGAGCTGCTTATTGTGGCCTAGATGAAGTGACTTTTTAGACAACAAACACATTTATTCATCTGATTTGTTAATTCATGTTAATTAGAGCAGGAAACATGAGGAACTTTAAGCATAAGGTTATGCTGCTGGAAAAAATAAGGCTCTGTCTGTGCTCCTATTTATGTTTAAGAGCAGCCTATTTGCTTAGCTCCAGTATTTTCATAAGGATATCAGTGAATTTTCACTTCTGAGTATGATTGGTACAGTTTAAGTTGTTCAAGTGTTGTCCAGTTCCCTAACTGGTTTTAATATTGTTGCATGCTGGGATTTGCCACCTGATGGAACTGATGGAACCCTGTGTGTACATGTGCTTGCACATACTCTGCCCTAATGCAGCTTTGCTCCATCCCTGGAGGTGTTCAAGGCCAGGCTGGATGAGGCTTTGAGCAACCTGGTCTAGTGGGAGGTGTCCCTGCCCATGGCAGGGAATTGGAACTGGATGATCTTTGAGGTGTCTTCCAACCCAAACCATTCAGTGATCCAGTGGCTTAGTCAAAGCTGCTGATGGAGGTGGATTTAGCCTATGCTGCCTGTCTGTCCTAAAGCCAAGACTTTTTATTCCCTTCCACCCATCCAGGAGGTGGTAACAGTTTAAGCCACCACAACTGTTTGCAAAGTGAGTTTGTTTCAGTGCTGATTGAGATTCAACCACACAAATGCACTGTTGCCACTTCATACAAATTCCTTTGACATGAGGAAACGTGGCTGGGTCTTGTGCTCTTAGGCTGCAAGAGGAGAAAATCTGTCTCTAAATGCTATGGGAAGTCACCCTGTGTTTATCTGCTCACCCTTTTTTGCCCTTCTCTTGAGTCAAGCCTGGCTGGGCTCCCTGGGGAAGTTCTGTACCCCCTGTGTCGTCTGGCACTTGGGTTATTTCAGTTAGAGTGAAGAAGTCCTTGTGGGTGGAGAGAGATCTTGTAGGTAGCTCGAACCAATCCTACAGACAACTTGGATACCAAGAAAGAGACAATGTACTGGGGTTTTATTTTGGGACTGCTTGACCTGCTTTCAGGCAAGATTTAGCCTGTTTTTAGCATTTTTGGCTTTGAGATGGGTTAGAATGGGAGCAAAAAGGATGAAATGAACTTGGATAAAATTGGCTGAGAAGAAATACACCACTACTTCCTTTTTTTTTTTTCTTTTTTGCTCAACACCAGCCTGCAGAAAGCCTGCAGTGTGATCTTCAGAATAAAATTAGCTTTTCCCTCTCAAGCTGGTAGGGCTTCCTCCAGTCTCTTTCACAAATTAAGGTATCAACCCGTGAACAAGCTGTTGAACCATGAATGAAGTTGTGGCTCTGTGCTGGGCATGGTCAGTACCTGTGTCCAGGGCTAGGGCTGGGGTGGCCTCCAGATGAGTGATGGATGCTCTCTAACTCTTTTCTCTTCCCAAAGAGGAAGAGAGAGGGAATAAGGGAGGGAGACTTATGGATTTGAAAAGAACACTAAATGCATATATTCCATTATTACTATTTTCAAATATATATAAGCCCAACCTTCTTATGGCAACCATGTCACTGTCACCACTGATGCTGTGGAGCAAGCACTGGGGAAGTCCCAGAATGGACTCGGTGGCAAATGGGAAGTGGATTTGGGAGCTGGATTCAGGAATACATGAATTTGAATGGAAGGTAGAACAAATGGAGTTCTCTTCGGATGCTGACCATAGAAGATGAGGCTTAACCCTTGTGATCCCTCAGTTTTATACTGAATATGCCTTACGTGGAATGGAATCCCTTGTTGGTCAGTTTAGGGTCACCTGTCCTGGCTGCTCCTCCCTGTAGGTGTCATCTCTTGGCTTGCAGCACCCTGGCATGGCACACAAGATTTAGCAGTGACCTCGGTCTCCATGGAATCAAGTATAATCAAGATCCTTTCTGCACACCCCAACCCTTGGCAGTGACTCTAAACATGGAGCGTTATCACTGCTAGGAGCAGACACTGCAAAAATCTGCCATTAACTGAGCTGAAAAGTGAAATGTCTGAATTAATCCTGCTGTAGCCCAAACCAGGACAATCTGTTAGTACATTCTTTGTGCTAGACACTGTGTTCTCCTAACCTGTGGTGACCAGGAGGTCTCTTGTTGGAGGGGCTGGCTCCCCTACGCTGGCTCCTCTACACTTACCACAGAGAAGACCATGCCCATGGGCAATGACCACAATGCAGAGAGGATGCTGTAAACATACCCCACAGCAGCTTTTACATCAACCCATGGCTTCAGTTTAACTGAACAACTTACGTGAGCTTAACCAAAAGAAACTGTTTAATGCCCCCTCTCTCTGCCAGCTGGATAAGGGGAATGACTTATGGCATGTTTGAACTTTCCTTGCTGCTAAGAGCAATGCAGAGTTGTGGTGGCAGAGCTCAGCGGGTTGCTCCCAGTGGTTTTAGTCAGCATGTTCTTGTTATAGAAAGTGGAGAGCCAGTGGGATGAGTTTTAAATCCTGCAGATGTTTAATGACAGGTTTCAGCAAACTTACGAACTCCTCAGCTATGTAGCACGATGCCCGAGCCAGACACTGTGGACAGTATATTTCAAATAAATATTTAGAAGTTACCAGTGGAAGCTAAACTTTGAAAAACATGAATTCATCCCTGAAAGGGCTCAGATTTGTTAAATATTGTGTGAACAGCCACTTAGAGCTGATGTGAGTGTGTCTTGGAAGGGAAAACACTATATAGATGTTAACTCAGATGTGAAAGAGGGAAGTATTGTTGCTGTGGCAGTCTGCTCAGTCCATGTTTCATCTCTTTACGCGAGTCTTAAATAAACCCTTTTGGATTTTTCTCTTTCAGAATCGTAATGAAATAAAAAACGGAGCGATCCTTCGATTGACAACCTCTCCAGTGAGTTACTCTTCTGTTCTTCTTGCCCTTCCAAGTGAAGATTTGATTAGTAAATCAGTGTGAGCTGATGTATGTGTTTTTAAGCTCTAGCCACCCTGTATCCCACAGTTCTCCTGTAAAGGAGGAGGATGATGATGTGGTCATACGATGACTGTATGTGGTGTTCTCTTTTTTTGAGTTATGGGGCAGGGGTGGTACCTCTGAGTGATATTTGGTGGTAGGGTTGGCATGACTGGGTGGTTTTTGTCTCTCACTTCTCTCCCACTGGGAATAGCTTTCATGTCCAAGACACTTCTGCTTCCTTGCTGGCCTTGCAGCCTCACTCAAATTGCTCCTTGGGGCAAGGCAAGGGCTGGGTGTTGAATCACGAGGAGCTCTGCTGAGCAGCTCAGGTCAGAGCTTTCCTGCTCTCTGGGTTTCTGTTGAGCAAGGAACAACTGTAATGTAGAGATTTTACTGGTTTGGTGGGGGTTTTTTATTATTATTATTTTCAACACCATCTCCTTGCCAGCTCCTCAAAGAGCACGGCAGAGTTTCTGGTTGCCTTGTAATGACCTGTTTTCCTGCTGAGTTGAGCAGTACTGTTGCCACATGCTGAAAGCCACTATTAGTCCCAGAAGATGTATGTCTAAGGCAGCAGCAGTCCCATTCCCTTGCTGACAAACGTAGTGTGCTGTTAAAATGGTTTACCTCTTCATGGTGGTGCTGTGGCTTCTGCAGATCCAAAGCATTCTGATGGCCAAACTCTGCCACAAGATGGTGGTTTAACTTCTGGGTTCTGCTGAACCTCTCAAGAGTGGGGTCAATTATTGCCATAAAACGTGAAAACTTCTGTATAGAAGCCATGCAGAGATTGATATATTTTTTTTAGATGAACTAAAAGTGATGCAACTAGTAGGGCCTATCCTTCATCATCCTTTTCAGTGGTTTTTTATATAAGAGCTCTACAGTTGTAAGAGTAAACAACAGTTTAAGACCATGGCTCTGTCAGAGTCTATGTGACTCTGGAGTCTCTTGCCATGTGTCACCACAACAGCCTGGTACATGGGGAAACCACTTGCTGCTGGAGTAAACCCCCTTTGGTGGGACTTCCTCAGAAACAGGCAGCACCAGCTCCTCCTAACCTTTGGGATTTCTTAAGAACAAATAACCACTCCAAGAGGGATATCAACTGGCCAGACTTGGGATCTCATGAAATCAAAACAACATCTGTGGTTCATCAAGAACCAGTGCAGTCCAAAGGCGCTGCATCGCTCTCAAGTGTAACCACAGCGTGGGGTGACAGCATGAGATGACTCATGGGATCCTTCCCTGTCTCAAAATCCACAACCAGTTGCACCATGCAAAATTGAGGAGAGGATGTGCTGTGACTGCTCTGTGGGAATGGGTGTCTGTCTGGCTTGCAAGTGGAAACCTACAAACACAAAAGCCAAGTTTTGGATTTATAACACTTTCTGCTAATACCTGTGGGCAGGAAGGTGGAAATTTGCACAAGACTTTCTCCTGTTTATTCTGTTTCTTTGGTGATTTTCCTTAGGATCAGTCAACCAAGAGAGGGGTCATTAGGTTGAGATATTACCTGGTATCTACCAAGTTATGGACCAGTCTGACACTGGCCTGCAGTTATGAGTGACTCACCTATCCTAGAATCGTTTAGGTTGGCAGAGACCTTTGAGATCATGGAGTCCAACCATTAACCCAGCACTGCCAGGGCACCACTAAACCATGTCCCTCAGCATCACATCTCCACGGCTTTTAAATTCCTCCAGGGATGGGGACTCCACCACTGCCCTGGGAAGCCTGGGCCAGCCCTTCACAACCCTTTTGGTGAAGGAGTTTTCCCTAATATCCAACCTAACCCTCCCATTCTGTTATAAGATAAAAGGCCAGTCTAACTTCTAGTCTTCAGTATTGATATTTATCCCTCAACCAGTGTCTATTTTCAGATTTTCTGATGTCTTTAAAAAGTTTTCATTAACTTTTTCCTGGAATCAAGAGAGTTAGCTTGGAAGGAGGTTTTGAAGGACCAGGTTTTTGTCAGATTAGAGAGTATTTGTATTCTTTAAATAGACCTAAAATACAACTCTGCACATTCCCTACAATAGTATCTTTGCCTTTAAGGTACTGCCCAAGTGGTCATCACAGAGGTACCTAAAATAGATCAGATTAAAGGCTTCCAAGCTGTGGTTTTTAGGCTGGTGACCCACACAACACTTGTTTACCCTGAAAATCTAACAGGCCATCTGTTTCCATTTTTCTTGGGAAATTCTGTATGAGAGCAACTGTGGTTGGAGGAGATAATGTGAAGAGCAGGCTGCATGATATATCCTCCTGCAGAATGGGGAGGATGCTTTCCTAGATGCTAAAGCTGGATGTAAAAAGGTTTTTCTCATCCTGTGAAAAGATTAAGATTCTGGAATCCCCCCCTTCCCCCCCCCCCCCCCCCCCTCTTTATATAGTTTTCCAGAA
>VYZX01024630.1:288438-300005 GCA_013401335.1 Brachypteracias leptosomus
GGGTTTTGTCATCTACACAGACAAGTGTAGAGGCTGTTTTTAACCTATGTCTATTTATGCATCTGAATCCTCTATCTTTGAGTAAAAATTCGGGGATCTGGTCTATAATCTTTGATCTACAGTTGCTTTAATGTGTGCTCAACTGTCTTAATGTTCTTCAAGTCTAGTAAATGCATAAATATTTGCAGGTCTAGCCTGTGATTGTGATTGTTTATCATGTAATGGTGATTTAAGGGACTGGAGCATCTCTGTGTTGAGAGGCTGAGACCTGGGCTTGTTTAGGCTGGAGAAGAGAGGAATGAGAGGGGATCTGATCAATAGCTAAGGGGTGGGTGGGCAAGAGTATGGGGCCAGACCCTTTTCAGTGGTGCCCAGTGACAGGACAAGGGACAATGGGCACCAACTGGAACACATCAAGTTCCATCTGAACATGAGGAAAAACTTCTTTGCTATGAGGGTGGCAGAGCCTGGCCCACGCTGCCCAGAGAGGTTGTGGAGTCTCCTCTGGAGAGATTCCAAACCTGCCTGGACATGATCTTGGGCACCCTGCTCTGGGTGACCTGCTGGAGCAGGGAGGTTCAGTGAGATGCTCTCCAGAGGTCCCTTCAACCCCTACCTTGCTGGGATTCTGTAAATTAGTTGTTATGGAACCTTACACCAGGAGCACTCACCATGGAAGTCAATGAGACACTTGCCTACTTATAGTACAAGGGGAAGATTTGGGAAGTGGAGTTTGTTTTATAGGTGGGAGTTGAATCTCTCTTTTCCAGTTTTCCCAAAGTTTATTTTGAATAGTAAGCAAAAAGGATTGTTTTAAAGGCAGCAAGAGGAAAAATTGCTTCTCAAACGTTCCTAAGTGGCTACAGATTGTGATAAATTATTTTAGGCATATTTACATAATGTATCATCTCTAATGCTTTTATCACTGATTTAATATGTGACTTTAGATGTGACCATTTCCCTGTTCCTCTGTTTCTGCCTCCTTAATGGTGCATAATGATTGCATAATGTATTATATTTGTACAGATGTAGAAATTGTGTTTGAGTATTAATGTAAAAATGTTAACAATTAGTATCTTCAGTAATTAAAATGGAATCTCATTGCTTACCTTGGTGGATCTGTTGAACCTGGTTTGTGTATCATGATGATGTGATGCATCCACTTCTTCCTTGCTTTCTGATGTATGTGAAGTTGTAGGGGAAGAATTAGCAACAAGCAGCAGTTGAAACCACCGTGGTGTTAAATTCAACCACAGTAATTCACCTCTTTGGTTAGTACAAAGCTGTATTTGGTGGTTACTGATGGTCTGCATACCCTTTTTTCTAGCAGAATGTTAAGTAATGCTACTAAATTTTCTACAGGAAAGACCAAAAAACTCGTATTTTCTTTTTATAAAAGATAAAGAAGAAAACTGATGAGATAATGGTAAAGCAGCAATTTAAATCAATGTTGCAAATTTCTTCCATAGCCCATTAGCATTTGCTAGTGGTTGCATTTGGAATCTGTGTTCTCCCTCCTGTCCTTGCTGTATTTTGTATTCTGTACAGAAACCCTGCATATGTCTGGGTAATAAGTTGCTTTCAAAGTTTGCCCCAAGTATTTGGTGGCACAGAAATGATAATTTGATCAGTAGAATCCCTTGTTAGGATGATCTTGGGATTCCTAACCTCCAAGTGGCTATTTGGGTCTCTAAGCAAGTCACAGCTTGGATTTAGGTCGTTAGTTTTCTTTTTAAGCTGACAATCTCATCAAGCTGCTCCCTCTAAGCAGTGCTGCTCCCTAAGGGCAACCTTTCTGGCTGTCCTTGGGGCAAATCATTTAAGACTAGATACGCAGCTTATGCCTCTTGACAGCCTTCTGGACTGCTGGGACTTCACCAGCAGGCATCCTACAAGCTCCTGTCTCCCTTCCTTTCTCAAGAGGAGAGCAGTTAAGGCTCTTTCATTTACTCAACAGCTGTGTTTGTGTGAATTCCCTCCTCACGGCTCTCAGTGGAGGTTTTATATATTTATTTATTCTTACCTGAGTGATATTTCCATGTGAGCAGAGCCCTGGCAGCCAGTTCTGCTGCTGCCTTAATGAGCTGCGCTCCCCGTCCCTCCGCTGATGGATTGTAAATCATTAAAAGAGCTCCCTGGTAAGCACTCGGAGCATATTTCATCTGGGTTTCATTTTTTTAATGCAGTCATAAGTGAGCTGTACGTTCCATAAGCACGGATGAGTGCTATGGCAACAGGGCTGGTGAGAACTGTGCGTGGTGTTCACTGGAGCAATATTTTCACCCATTGGGTACTTCTGGTGACAACAGCCAACGTGACTCTTGGCCATGTCTCCAGTGAGACTCATACCAGCACTTTTCCTGAGACAAATATTTGTTGACCCGTTTAATCAAGATCTGCTCTGCCATTATCAGTTCTTTTTTGGTGGTAGAAGGAGCAAGGTTTATTGGATGCTGTCTTGCAAAACTTGTTTCACGTTGTGTAGAAGCTTTGCTGATGGGGCAGGAGCATTCTGGGGGGAAAAGTTAAGAAAAGCTTTTTAAAAATGTCAGAAAATTTGAAAATAAACACTGGTTCAGGGGTAAATATCAATCTGGAAAACTAGAAAGCAGACTGGCCTTCTGTCTTATAACAGAATGGGAGGTTTAGGTTGGATATCAGGAAAAATTCCTTCCCCAAAACGGTTGTCAAGTCCTGGAAGAAGCTGCCCAGAGCAGTGGTGGAGTCCCCATCCCTGGAGGGATTAAAAGCCATGTAGGTGTGGTGCTGAAGGACGTGGTTTAGTGGTGCCCTGGCAGTGCTGGGGGAACCATTGGACTCAATGATCTTCAAGGTCTCTTCAACCCAAGCAACCAAAGTTCTGTGGATAGGAATCTGTATCTGTAGTAACACGATGGTGGTTTTTCCTGTGTTCTGTGTTTAAATGTTCACTTACACTAAAAATATCAAGTATCTCAGACCCTTGTTGTGCAGAGATGACCATCTCTGTGAAGAGTGCATTCATTACCTGAACAGAAAAGGGATTGTCTGTCAGCACAGCACTTTCTTCTATTTTTCTTCTCCAGCTGAGAAAGAATAAGCATAATCTCAGGGAAAATAACTCTCAGCAGAATTTACCAATAATTTGGTTTCCCAATGACACACAGCTCCTCATTCACCTTTCATTCAGTGCAGGTAAGGAGTGAATTTTAGGGAATTGAATCTCGCAGAGCTAGGGAGGAGGATTATTTTTCTCAGAATAATATTGGCTGGCTGGCTATTAACTGAAGCTTTTGGGCATTGTGTGCAGGTAAGTGAAAGCACCACAGTGAAAACGTGAGATGTATTCTAAAATATTTGTGTGGCTAAAGAGGGAGACAATTTAATATGCATTATTTAAATAACCCTTCAGCTTTCCATCATCAGTCTTCAATTTGGATTTCACTGCCTCATTTGGAGCAATAATGGGCAGATAGCCCAATAGACGTGGATATTGAGCTTGAATACAGATGTACAAGTGATAATATCATACTGCCATGTGGGAAGTAATTATTCCCATGCTCCTTGTAAGAGAGTGTGAGGTTTTGAATTGGTTGTGAACAAAAGGAAGAGGGGGAGGAAGGAGCAGAAGGCCCAAAGTTGGTCTCTGCTGATATAACCTGATTAGAACAGTCTTTGTTGATAAAGGTCATGAGAAGTGCATAAAATGAGGAAGCGTTGACAGGAGGAGGAAAAAAAAAAGTGCTGCCATTATTATCCAGTGATTGTCTGATGGAATTTGTTTTATATTCATTTCTACTTTTATTGATGTGACACAGAAGCTCTTGAAGCCAAGGGCTGTCTGTTGTAATGCCTACATCTTGCCTGAGACAATGGGGCATGTGTCCATTGCTCAGCTCATGATTCTGCAACAATCCAAATAATTATAGGTAATAATGGGGTAATACACAAGTGATATATATAAATGTAATTCATATGTGAGCTACTTACTACTTTCTGAGCATGCAAGTGTTATAATGGATATTAAATTGATATTAAACATGGCCATTGTTCCTCCTTGCCCTAACTTTGTATTTATTATTGCCATTGTAGCAAGAACTTACTTTATTTGTTTTATAATTTTGTTTTGTATATTTTTTTCCTCAGGCTCAAAATGCACAGCAGCTCCATGAGAGGATCCAGTCTTCTAGTATGGATGCCAAGTTAGAAGCACTGAAAGATTTAGCCAGCTACTCTCGGGATGTGACGTTTGCCCAGGAATTTATAAACCTAGATGGTATTTCCCTCCTAACACAAATGGTTGAAAGTGGCACAGAGTAAGTATTCTGCTTAAACTCTCACCTTCCTCCCATATGGGGTGTTTTTGTGCCCACTCTCTGAGTGCCTGAAGTATTTCTGTATACAGCTCCTAAGGTTATATAAAATAAAACATCCAAAGAGTTTTGGGCTGCTAGGATAATATATCAATGAGAATATAATTTTAACTTCCCCTAACAATGGGCTGGTGAAAATTGGGGGGGTGAGCAAAGTAGAAAGTCCCAAGTACCCTCCATGCCATGAAGTTGTAGGGAGATTGTGGTCCTAGGTTTTTTTCTCTACCCATTGGAATTTAGATAAATCATTGATATTCTATTTGAAGGCTGATGTTTAAGTGGTGTTGTCTGAAAGCTGTATTTTAAATTTCATGTGTCTGAGAACACATGGAGCAAAACCCAGTGCTCGATTTATGGCCATTTTTATTGTTTTAATTCTGGGTGAGGTTTTTCAAATGATAGTGGAATTGAAAGCTGACCTCTGAAAAGACATTTACTCTTTACTGGAACATCCTACCAATTTTCCTCATTACTGAAATTCAGGACCATAGTCCTGAGTAAATGTCTATTGCCTTAATGTGGAGACTTAAATAGTGTTAGAGGGTAAAGCAGGAGTGATAAATGTGCTTTGGAATGGAATACAAATTATCTCTGATTGTCCCACACAAGATACACCGGGGATTTTAGAATCCAGTAGTCCTCAGGTTGGGAAATGTCATTGATCCTTGATTAATGCCATTGATCTCATTGATCCCTGCCTGTTATGTGGTCAGTGGTTTATTGGACTTCAAATCCCTATTGCCTAACTCCAGCCATAAACAGGATTTTCAGCAGCTCATGGCTTCATCTTCAGTATTTTGTGGTTATGGTCTTTGTTTTGCAGTGATGATGTTTGTGACACATATTATACCGCTTAAAAAAAATGCTTCTAGTTATGAAATCTGTTGTCTTACATTAATATAGTTTTTGTTGTTTAGGGACCAGATTAAATTTAAAACCAAAGACAGGGCTAAGTTGATGTAAACATATACACACAGTTCCTGTACTAATTAAAAAATATACAGAATGTGCAGGCTCATGTGTGCTGAAGATTAGAAAATAAGTAAATGATAAAAAATATACTGAATATGCAGACTCATGTGGTGATGAAGATCAGAAAACAGGTAAATTAAGAGTCACTGCCTCTGTAGTTTGTCCTGAATTTATTTCAGTGCAATGGTTTGACTTACTCTACTGCAGGAGGTATTGAAGCTAAACCACTTTATTTTCTATTGAATCAAACAGGGAGCATTGATATTTCTTTACAAGCACTTCTTTTAGCTGCATTAAGGCCAAGGCAGGTGCCCTCCTCACCCTTCAGACGTTGTTTGTTCTGCTGTTGTGTTGCTGTGGGATGGGCCAAGCTGTAGCAGACTGGTCTGGATTAAAAATAACTCTTTGGGAGGGAAAGTACTTCAGCCAGCACTGCTGCTGAAAGGGCTGCTCAGCAAATTACACCCTAGGAGGAATTCCTGGCTGAGGGTATAAGTTTTCAAGCCACACAGCAGGCTTGGAGAATGGACATATGAGCAGAGTCTATTGCTTTTTTCTTTCTTTCTTTCTTCATTCTTGGCTTGCATTTGGAGGCATTTCAGATTTTCCTTTTTAGCTGGTGTAATGTATTGCCAAAGCTGCATTGATCAATCTACCTGTCTAATCTATTTATCAGTCTTTCTGTCCATGGGGAGAAATGCTGTCTGGCTTGGGCACCGAACAAAGACTCAGACTAAGAGTTTCCAGCAGCTTCACGTGTTGATGAGCTCTCAATCCTCACTGCAGCCCTTTTGTCTAGATGTTCTCCCAACTTCTGAGGGGGGGTCTGCAGGTCAGGTTTTTCCAAGCCTGGCTTTGTGAAGGCAGTTGCAAAGTGAGGCCATCTGTGCTCTACATTCCCTTCTGCTTTTATGTTGTTCATCACTGGCTGATAGGTGCAGATTTAACAGAACTTCAGATTTAATGAAAGGAGAAAAACCTAATCTACACAGACTTGGTAGCCTGAGCCTGCCATGGTGCTGCTGCTTTCCTTTCATAGAATCACAGAGTGGTCTTGGTTGGAAGAGACCTTTCAAGGTCATCTAGTCCAACCCCTTGCAGTGAGCAGGGACATCTGCAACTGGAGCAGGTTGCTCAGAGCCCCAGCCAACCTCACCTGGAATGGTTCCAGGGATGGGGCTTCTACCACCTCTCTGGGCAACCTGGGACAGGGTCTCACCACTCTTCTCTCTAGTCTCAATCTCCCCTTTTAGTTTAAACCCATCACCCCTTGTCCTGTCACAACAGCCCTGCTAAAATGATTGTCCTCGTCTTTCTTATAAGTCCCCTTTAAGTACTCAAGGGCCACAATAAGGTCTCCCTGGAGCCTTCACTTCTCCAAGCTGAACAACCTTTCTTCAGGAGAGGTGTTCCAGCCCTTTCTTGTCTACCTTCAAGCTATTGATCCTGCCCTCCCACTCCAGGGTCTGTCACTCGTTGCTGTTTCAGCACACGAAGCCAACAGAGAAAGTCTTTCCTCAGAAGCAGCATTTTTGATGGCCCTCTTTTAGAAGGCAATATATTTTGTGAGGATACCTTTAAGGTCTGTTTTCACTGTGGAGTTATCTTACCCAGCTTTGAGCTAGTGTTGCTTCTCTGATGAGGAAAGGCTGAGAGCCCTGGGGCTGTTTAGCCTGGAGAAGAGAAGCCTGAGGGGGGATCTGATCAATAATTATTGATATCTAGAGGGTGAGGGTCAAGAGGATGGGGCCAGACTCTTCTCAGTGGTGCCCAGTGACAGGACAAGGGGCAATGGGCACAAACTGGAACTCACAAGATTCCATCTGAACAGGAGGAAGAAATTCTTTGCTGTGAGGATATAACAGGCTGCCCAGAGAGTTAAAAGTACCATCATACTCAGCATAAGGTTGCTCTGAGGTTTTCTTTGCACGTGGAACTCGTGTTAGGAGCAGCTTTTAAGTTATAATTTGATTGTGTCGTTAAGTTCTAGTGGGCAGCCTCTGGAAAGCAAGACTCTAGCTTTGTATTTAACTTTCACCAAGTAAGAATCCCTTGCTTTATTTACAGTTGGCTTTATTTATTGTGCCATTATTTCAGCGAAGCTGATGACTACAAAAATACAGTGACCAGAGTAAGAGAATATAAATTCCTGGGTTTCTAGTTACCTCTGCTTCATTTTCCTCATGGTGAAAAGTAGTAATATAAAAAGTTGACAAGAACTAATAGTGTTTCCTAGTTGATTTTCCATATGTTATATTCCTGAGCATTGAAGAAAATGAGAATTCATTAAAGAATAGCTCGTTCACTTTCTTGCTGATAATATAGCTTGCAAAAAAATGAATCAAGAGAGCATGCTCCAAGCTTCTTCTTAATGGAAGGAAAAAAAAAAGGCCAAGCTGTTTTTATGTTTATTGCTATGGTTGGGATGACCTATAAATAATAGCAGAGTGTGCAAGACAAGATAGGTCATGAAGAACAAGTAAATGCTGATTCTATTTTATAATTATCTGTGATGTCCAATCACTTCTCAGACTCTGCTTCTGTATCACCAGAGAGGGCTGTGGAGGTGCACACACAGTTATTCTCCTTTTCAGAGGCTTTTCAGAGACTTCCATAGTACTTTTAATGCTAATTTTCTGTCTGAAGCCCAGGTCATGCCTAGTTAAGGGGAGCTGAATGTACAGCCCATCTGGTTGGATGTATGGATGATGTAAAAGGGAAGGCACAAGGACCTAGTTGAACCAAGCTTGAAGAAACAGTTGTGTCTTCTTGTCATGATCATGTCAAGAGGAAATGGCCTCATGTTGTGCCAGGGGAGGTTTAGGTTAGATATTAGTAAAAATTTCTTCCCCAAAAGGGTTATCAAGCCCTGGAAGAAGCTGCCCAGGGGAGTGGTGGAGTCGCCATCCCTGGAGGGGTTCTAAAGACATGTAAGTGTGCTCAGGGACATGGTTTAGTGATGGACTTAATGTTCTTCCAGGTCTTTGCCAACCTAAACAATTCAGATTCTACCCCATCTGAGATAATACAGTTCATTCAGTCATATTCCATAGTCTAGCTCAGAATTAACTCAGAAAATCATGGCTGCATAGATAGTCTTTCTGATATAGCAGAAGACTGGTAAAGACGTGGTGGTTTTTTCCCCTTGATTTGTGTGCCTGGGACAGACTCTGAGCCTCCCTTAATAGGAAAAAAACCCTCAGAGTCCTTCATAAAGTAAGAAAAGGAAAAATGTAAGCTACAAGCCAGAAATATTGAAAGATCAAAGAGTTAATAAAAGGAATCTAAATTTATTATTGACATCAGTAATAATAATAATAATCTCATGACTGGGAGGGAAGGGAAAGCCTGTGCAGAATTTTCAGTATTTTTTTTTTTTTATTGGCATTATCATGGTCTGTGTCACTTGTCATTTGGCTGAAATAACACACAATTTTTGCCAAAACCCTGAGACTGCTAAGCTTCACTGTCTTGACAGTAACTAGAGGTATTTCTGCTGCCATCGAGAAGGTTGTTCTTCACAGGTCTGCTTTGCTGAGCAGGAAACTTTAATTTTAAGGGATTTTTAATTGCTGAAGCACACAGATTAGAGAGAAGAACTTGCTTTGAATTGGGATGGTTGATAAATTTTGTCATCCTCCTATGGGAAGAAGTAAGTGCAGCTATATCAGGTTCATATAAACTTCTAAATAAGTGTGTATTTGTTATGTTTATTTTTTATTCTTGACTCAGAGGAGTCTTCTGCTGAGCACACACAGTTGCAGAGTTGGCTGCTGGACAGCTGGAAGCCTCCAAGACAGGACTTGTGCATGTTTGAAGGACAGATTGCCTTGTTGGGTGAAATCCTAGCTCTTGGCTTGTATTACCAAGATAATACTGTGTACCAGCCCAGTGGAAAACTGCTTTGGAGCTATTCTGACTTTAACACACTTCTTGGGACAGTTGCTTGCATATTTGCTAATGGTTTTTTCCACCCCAGCCTGATGAGTGTTTCATTGGTGCTGTCAAAACACTTAAGCAGCCCTTGCTCACAGCCACTTGTTCCTGTCCTGCCTCATCTGGAGAGTATGATTTGTAGCAAGCTGGACTGGAGAACTGATGGAGGCTATTAAAAGTGACAAGAAAGGCTATTTTTAATACAATATTCCTTCAGCCAGTTCAGATCCCTGTTTGAGCTGTGTGCAAGTACAACTCACTGGGTAGATAGAAAATGAACGTTCAGGAGATAGGAACAGTGCTAAGCTGGTAGGGCTTTGCCACTAAATATAGTCCTTTTCCACCCTTCCCTTGCTGTGTTGTACAGAATCCCAGCATCATAGGGAAGGGACCTTTGGAGATCGTCTCATCCAACCCCTCTGCTCCAGCAGGTCACCCAGAGCAGGGTGCCCAGGATAGTGTCCAGGTGGGTTTGGAATCTCTCCAGAGAAGGAGACTCCACAGCCTCTCTGGGCAGGCTGTTCCCTCTCTTGATCAGCTCTGGTGCTCATCTGACTCCTGAGTGATTCAACTCAGTTTGCTAATCCCTCAGAAAATGAGGCAGCCAACGGAGGGAGGAAAATAATTTGTATTTTTGACAGCACTGGGCTGTTAGACAGGCTGAGCCATTCCTGCAAAGTTTCACCTGGAAGCACGGATTACTTAATCTGACATTGCTGCCAAAATCAATTCTTGTCCAACGAGGGTTTTAGGCAGTCTTCATTTCTCAGTGCTTCTGTAATGTCGGGAGAGGGTGACTATTGTCTGTGAGGCAAGACTCCAGGAGCATATAACATCAGGTAATCCTGTTGTACCACTGTGGAGATGGCAGTGACAGGAGAATGAGGAAGGGCTGCAGCTCCATCTTTCAGTGCAGATCCCATAAAGGAAGAAAGTGGGATTTTTTTGTGGGGTGGCTTTTTTGTTGGTTTAGTTTCCTCCTTCTTTGTCTATTTTGTGTTTGCTTCCCCATCAGTCGTCAGGCTTGGATTCCACCCTCCTTCTCAACACAAAGTACAATTCATTATATATCCTTTACTCACATATAACACACACTGTATATTTTAGATTATATAAATATATTTATAAATTTATATATATATATATATTTAGATTATATAAATATATATATATTTAGATTTTAGAATCTTCCTCTGAAGATTGAACCCATCAAAGATCACATCGTTGGAGAAAAGAAGGGGAGAGTTGCTGCTCCTTGCACTCCCCCTGTCCCAAATACCTTTTCTTCAGGGTTGTTTCACTTTGCTTAAGAATATTAGCATTTAAATGACCCCTGCCAAGTGGTGATACCAACACCTTGTTGACAGGAACAGGGGAGAGGAGAGGAGACAGTTTTACTGGGTTTTGTTTGGCAGCCACTCTTATAAAATGTGATAAAAAGAGTCATTCCAGCAGTGGATTTGTATTTCCAAATGTTCCTCAGGGTTCCAAGCTGAGCAAAACTATCTTATTTATTTAACTCCAGACAAAAGTGTAGGATGTGAGAAACCAGCAAAAATTGAGTTTAAAATCTCCATTTCTGCAACTTTCCAGGATGGTTTTGTCTCTGGGACTGGAGTGGCTCGGGGATGTTGTGGTGGCTGTGAGGAGCATAAACTTATACTCATTTTGCAGTTTTAATTCAAATTTATTTAGTTCAGTAGTATATTTTAAAAAATAATTTATTTATTGAAATAATTTTAACTTCCTGCCCAATGTTTCCCAGCCTTCATTTATATGTGACAACCAAACCTGATAGAAACAGAAGCCAGAAATCTGTATTCCTGTATATTTGTCTTATATCTCCAAAAGCTGCCTGTTATCCAGAATGTGGGTTATCCTTGAGTTTATCCAAAAATCAGTAGCCAAATACTGATATAATGTGGTTAGCAGGTCGTTTATCCATCATCCTGTCAGTTTTTCTGTAGAGGAGGAAGTTTTTGTGAGCAGCTTCCACCTCTGCTAATAATGGTCCTCTCCTAGGACATACTTCATGCAAAGCTTTCATCCTCAGTAGATTTTTGTCCTATTCTGTATATATTTAATCAGTTGTTGTTAAAACGTTGGTTGCAGTGAAGTGGTGCAACCACTTTAGCTCTTGGNAAGAAATATATGTATTTATATATATATAAAAGAAAAGCTGGTGAGGGTGTCAGACTGTACTTGTTCCTTTCCAGGCTGACTTACTGAAAGAATTAATTTGGCTCCTCCTCCAGTGGTAACTTAGAATTATAGAATGGTTTGGGTTGGAAAGGACCTTAAAGATCA
>VYZX01024630.1:311089-346648 GCA_013401335.1 Brachypteracias leptosomus
CATTAATTATTTGAAGCATTGGAGTGACACCTGGTGGGATGTTCTGTTGATTTTCAAGTTAAACTTCTTTCACCTCCTGGGTCCCAAACAGTTGTATCATTGTCACAACTACTAAACCCAGGTTTATACCTTAATCCCAGTATTTTCAGCCCTGTTGACCCAGTTTCCCCTCCAAAGCTGTGGAGGAGGCTGGGTTAATTGGCAGGATTAATGGTAGTTTGGTGAGAAGAATGAATGAGACTGTTGAATTCAGGGTAGTTAAATTCCTTTACATCCCAGCTGCTGCTGCTCTGAAGGTGAATATCCACATGCAGGTTTAATACAGTTTAAATAATCCCTCTAAACTGTACCCATTGTTAATGGGGATTAGCTTTCATGTACAATCACTTTATAGGAGAGTATTCATGTACTAAACACAGGTTAATTGACTACTTTTTTATGAAAAAAGTTAGGGGAGATGAATTACCTACTTAATTTAATACTGGGAGAGATTTATATCTGCTTTTCAACCTATATGCCCTATCTTTTTGTATTTTTTTTTGCTTTTTATTTGGATCTAATACAGTCTAGCTTCTTAAAATACCAGAAATCCATGTATTTGTGAAACTCTTCAGTCATGAAGATGCATAAGAATTTAGTGCAAGTTTTTTAGAAGGAAGATTTTCCTAAGGGTGCTGTTTTATTTGTGGCTTCATAAATAACCATTTCATGCAAAGGAATGGATCAGAGAAAATGACAGGACCGGAGCTGATTAAATTTCCTGCAGAGTCTTATTGTTGTCTTTTTATGAAATCCTTGGTTATCTGGAATGCTAATGATGGCATTTTAAATTTAATTTAATTCCTAAAAGGTTTGCGATATTAAAACGAGCAAACAAAACCAGCTCCCCTGCCCCTCCCAAAAACAAAACAAAAAAATTCCAGATCATTAATTTGCTGAACAAAATATTCCTTGCAGAATTACAGTGGGTTCTTAAAATCTGTATTTTTTCTTTATTCTTTGGTGTATTTTTTTCAGAAATAATCAAAATCACTTCCAGTACTCTTAATGTGGAAGAGGAAGGTGTGGCTTGGGGTCGTTTTTTTGCTTTGTTATTACTCAGAAAATGTCAAGAATGGCAAATTTATTTTTTGTGGAGGGCATCAGTGAAGTTTTGATGAACAAGAACTTGTTTCTAAAATGAGGGGGCCACTGAAGTCTGCATCTCACCATCAAAAATCCCCAAGTGACAGAAGATACCAAATCCAGTAAACTGGATTTTTGCATTATTCCTTCTGTACTGCTGCAAATCTCTTCTATGTGAGTGGATGTTCACTTGGTTGGGTTGGGGCAGGATATATCAGGAGAGCAAATCCCAGGATTACCAATTGCACTGCTTAACTATGGCTTTATAGTATTAGAGCCAGGTTTTGAACGTACTGAGCTTTGCAGTTCCAATCAAGTTTCTTTTTTAACTTTTTTTTATTAGGCAAGCTGTTGCATTAAAACCACTGGGACTGTTCCTGCTGTGTAGATTGATTGTATGCTTATGCTTTTTAATGGCTTAGTGGCAGAGAACCTTGACATGCCCTGAAAGGTAATAACACTGCTTCATTTTGGGCTCCCTGAGCTGTGGAGTTACCTCATTGAGCAGCTTCAGTGAAATCATTGCAGCTCTGGCTGTTCAGTGCCCTGACTATGCACAGAAATGGAGCTAATCTTGAAAAACTGGGGGTTTAACATGGAAAATTCCTGTGCAGCGAGTCAGGTTAGAGCATTTCATTTATGAGGTGTTTAAACCCCTTTGGGATTTAGTCGAGCTCATACAAATGTGACAGAGCTTGAATTTAAAATAAAATGCAATGTAGTGACCTGCAAAGCCTAAACGGTGGTTTAATAAACTATGGGAACTTTGCAATTCCCTTGGTGGTGTTGCCCATAGGTAAACAAAAGGAGATGCATCTTTAGGTGTGAAGAAAGAAATTGAGGCATTAACTATTGGAAAATTGCTGCTCAATAGAAAAATCTCTTTTGGTGCATTTAAAAGATATATTTGCTTCCTTGTAAGAGAAGGAACTAACAATCCACTAACTTTCTGCCTGTCTCCTTGATACAGAGGTACCAAAATATGGCACTTCTCCATAAGTGCTGAGGAAAATCTCCCTTCTTTTCTTCTGCCAGACCTAAACCTCTGGGTTTATAAGAAGTTTAATGTGGACTCTCTGATTTCCTTGCTCATTGCATGTGATGTTCTCCTGGGGATTAGCTCTTCTCTTACAAACCTGCTTTCTTCCAGGTGGCTGCTCTTGATGCCCATGCTAAATTGTTTTGGAGACTGTCTGTTGCACGGCCCCTCTTGCTCTTCTGCTCCCTCTTAGTCCATAATTGGCTTCATTTTCCTGCCTTTCTGAAAGCTGCTTGATCCCCTGGGTCGCTGCCCTGCTGCATTACTGGTAAATGTTGTCATGACTCCTGTCTCTTGCAGCTTTGGAGATATGTTGTCCTTTACACTGACTGCATTTGTTGAGCTGATGGATCATGGGATTGTATCGTGGGATACATTCTCTGTGGCATTCATTAAAAAGGTAAATTTGTAATTAATGCTGTCTCTTATCAGTTTAAATTTTTGAGGTGAGTTGTGGCTTGTTTGTTCCCCCCCCCGGTGTATTTAGGTCATTGGTCAAAAAGGTAAATGAAAACGGGATTAAAGTGCTATTTCAAACTTGAAATATTTGTAGTTGAAGGATCTGGCCCAGCTTCAATGGGGATCAACACAATATCAGGCTTATTACACAAGGAATTACTTGGTTACAGTGTGACCTCCCTGTGCAGAAACCATGCAGTTAAAGCAAAAATCAGGATTTTGATCTAGTATAAATTAAGCTGAGTAATACCATATTTCTTGAAAGAAAAAACCAGCACTGAAATGTTTCCTCTGGGGGTATGGGAGGAAGAGAAATGGGTTAGTTTGCAAATTGAAATGAAGCTGATATCTACTGAGTTTTCCACATTGAACTCTGGCCCTCCTGAATCTTGCAGCTGAGACCTGTGGTTTTGAAACAGATCTTTCCATGACTTGCAAAGTCTTGAGATGCAGAAAAGCAGCAGAAACATGGGAGTGCTCTTAAAGTACGGAGATCTGGCAGAATTCAGGCTTTTTGTTACTGATTTAACCCTTTTCATTCACTGTGTGTGGAGGGGAGAAACCCCCATAAGTTTTTACAAAGAATTTTTAAACCAGGTTGAACTTATCTAATTTAAAGTGCATTTGTATAAGTTCAGAAGATATCAGAGTTACTCCACTGAAATGGTATCAGAAGCAGTAATGGAACAAAGAAAACAAATATAATATGTGGCAAAGACATTTAATTTAAATTTGGTTAGAAAATTGCTACTGCCAAAGGAAAACACAAATTCACTTTTTTTTTTCCAAAAATGAAAGAAGAATCAATTATGAAAAGAGCATCAGGTATTGCAGCTCAGTTTCAGTCATAAAAAATGATGGAGGCTATTTGTAAGATAAATGAGTATAATTGATCTGGGGTTTTTGGACTCCCTTCTTGCTAATCTTGCAGTCTGGATAGATGATGATGGTTATTGTTATCTATTCATGGCAAAGAAAATAGTACAACTGGTTTTTAACTGACTTGATGAGATAGAAGATCAAGCCCTGAATGCCTTATTTGCTGGGGGAGCCTGCTAAGAAACTTGCCAAAATGAATTTAAATCAATCTCCTTTGTCAGTGACTCCAGATGATTCTTTGTCTAACCATGTCAACATCTTTTGCCCTGTGGGTTGTGTAGTAGCTCCAGAAGAAAGTGTTGTGTGCACCCCTGTTAATGGCTCATCTCTTCTGTGGGCACTTCCAAAGGTGTCTCTGGACCACGACCTAATTTAAAAACCAAAGACATAAACAAAAGCATTCTCATGAAGTACCAATGAAAACCAGAAGTAAAAACCAAAACTGAAACTGGTGGACAAGAAAGGAGAAGAGCAGGACAGTTAGAAGAGATGCAGAAGGACAAAGAATGGCAGAAAGAGAGGAAGGAGGCACGAGCGTGTCCTGACCTGCTGCACAGTTGGGACCAGAACAACAGAGTCCTCAGTGGGGCTCTGAGGGTGAGGAGCAAACCTGAAGGAGCACTTTTGGTCCATGTCTCTCTGGTGACAGCCTGCAGTGGTGTTCTCACTTGCTTCTCTGACCTTGGCTTTTGACAGACCACTTGAGGTTGCTGATGGGCTTGCTCGAGTGGTTGACAGGATATAGGGAGCTGATAAGTTTCTGCTAGCTGAGGGGGAGCTTTGCAGTCAAGTGCTTCTGCCCTTTGAAGCTGCCTTTCATGTTGAATGGAAGTCAAACTGGAACAGGGAGAAGTTAATCTGAACCTTTTTAGTGAATAGTTTTCTAACTTAAAATGTAGAAGCTGGAGGACACCTCAAGGAGAACTTCTAACTGCTCCTAATGACTAACTGCTTGGTGTTGGATGCAGCCTCCCTCCTCTGGGTACAGCAAGGCTGCTATTCCAACTGCTGCAAATGAGAATTGACACTTTCAAGGAGAGCTTTGTTCCTTATCTTAAGAGAAAATAGCATCATTTGAAAAAACTTCCTTATGACATGCACGATTGTCTTGCTTCTGACAGGAAAGTTTTATTTCCAGCTTCTGGAGTTGCCTAAAGGATTTGGATGCCCAGTTCTTAGAAAAATGTCATGGCAGTTGGGTATCAAAATACACTATGCAACTTTGGCTCTCCCATCCAAGAGGAGAAATAGTTTGTGGTATTGGTTGAGATAGTTACATAAATAATTCCAAGAGATATTTTTAATTGCTGTTTCATAACAGTGTGATGCAGAGTCTCAACCTTGATGAATTGTTTATTTTGCCTTCTGAAGTGCCCCGTGCAGGAAAAGAGGGTGGCCACAGGGAAAATATCTCCTTATCTCACAACTATCAGTTGTTTTTCTGTAGTCAGGTGCAACTTCCTTGAAAATGAGAAGTATACTTAAAATTTTTCTCTGCATGAGGACTTAAGAGAGACCAAAACTTTGCCAGATTTTTCTGCACATTTCTGACATCATAGTCCAGGCAAATAACTAATGAACATAGCACTGCTCAGAAAATCAGATCTGTTTCCTTCTCTGTGTCTGGGAAGTTTATTTTGTTTGGGTTATTACAAACCAGAAAATTAACTTTTAAAATCTCTCCTGTGCTTTGAGTGATGCTGAAACAGGGAGAGAACTCAAATGACATAGTTTAGTTTGCTGTAAGTTTCTCATCTACCATCACTTGACATGTTTAGCTCCTGTTTCAGCTGAGCATGTAAAGACATTCCATTCCCCAATTTCCCTTGAAATCAATTGGAAATTCACCACCCAGACACTCCTTTGGTCTATGGCTATTTACATCCCAATAGGACTATGCGGATATTAAATTTACAGGTATTTTGCTGAACAAGTAGCTCTCCCCCTAATGAGACACACCCATGCAATGGGTTTTCATGTGAAAGGGCAGAGTTGCTTATTTCTGGAGGAGAGGTTGTCTCACGTTATTTTTATCACCAGAACTTTTGATAAATGAGTGCAGGATTATTTTTGGCTGCTGAAAGCCCTCCCTGTATGTGGTGCTCAAGAAGCCAAGATCAGCAAATAACACAAATTTTAACTCGTGTTGATTCTTCTCAAGAAAGCTCTTTTTTTTTTTCCCCCCTCACATCTAGAACATCGTGTATGGTAATAGATTTTCTTTTTAGTCTAAATCTACTCCCTCTGGAGCTGGCATTATATTTATCAGGGTAGAAAGCCTATTATTTCTGGCCAGGCTTCATGCTTCAGCAAGGTAGTTATGAATAGACATAGGTTGACATGCAAGCTCCCTAGCAGATGTTTTGCCTGTATCCTCAGTGTGATATGTCAGAGCTTTTTAAACACACAAACCAGCTTCATACCTTGGCTTTGTATTAATGATTAAAAGATGTTATGAATGATCCAGGGTCATAATAATAAATATATCTAAGGCAGCCTGTCCTAGGCTGATTTTTTTCAGTTATCTATGTGGTTCTGCAGGCCACTGATAGGAATTTGTTACATCCCAGTGAAGCTTTTAAACAGCCACTTGAAATATCACGGGCAGAAGCTGCTGCAACAAGAATAATTTATACATGTCAGGGCTTCTAAAGAGGTGGTGACAGCAGCCTGACAAGTCAGGACATAGTCTGGACACCTCATGTTCCTGCTGCACAAGTGATCCATGGGTGCATTTGGTTTATGGTGTGAGCAGTGCAGGGTTGGTCTGTGCTTATGCTGTTGATTTTGTGGGATTACCATTGGGAGAGCTTCTGGGTTACTATTAGGAGAAGTTCTAGATTACCATTAGGAGAGGCAGGGTAGCACAGTGCTTCTGAGATCCAGCTTGTTCCTCTAAAGAGCACAATGTGCATCATATACTGATGTACATATTACTTGGGCTCAGGACTTGCAGGCAACAGACACTGAAAGTTTAGAGTAGAAGGTGGCTAATGGAGTTTCTTCTCTCTCCTCTTTTCTCTGCATGCATTTTATTTTCTGTGAAGTCAATGTGTATTCCCTGAACTGAGTCATATTCAGCATATTCCTATTGTGGTAATGCAAACCACGTAGCAGAGCAAACCTTACAGTAAAAGAAAAAAAATCTATCCCTTTTTCCTTGAAAACTCCAACCAAAGTTGCAGAAAGGGAGTTTTGTTCCTCAGCACTGCTCCAAATGTTAGAAATACAAAACAATGTTGTCCACATGTTAGTATTTAACTGTGAATTTTACGAGCAGCTTTTTCAAGCATAGGGCAAGATTTTCTTTCACAGAAAGGGTTGTCAAGCTCTGGAACAGGCTGCCCAGGGCAGTGGTGGAGTCCCCGTCCCTGGAGGGGTTTCAAAGCCATGTAGATGTGGGGCTGAGGGACGTGGTTTAGTGATGACCTGGCAGTGCTGGGTTAACAGTTGGGCTTGATGATCTTAAAGGTCTCCTCCAACCAAAATAATTCTATGATTCTTCTTCCAAAAGGAGAATGACACCAAGGTCTAAGCAAGCATCCAGCATCAGAAACTGCCTAATCCCATTAGTGGCTTCTAGCACAAGTACTGAAGAAGCACATGAAGTTTTCTGGAAGGAACATATCAAACTTGAGACAGGGCCACTGTTGTCTCTTACTTGGCTGTAAAGAGCAAATAACTGTGGTCACACGACATTTCTTCTGTCTGTCTGTGCTTCCTTGGGTAGTTCAGCTTGTGCTGGTATTGGTGCATTCAAGGAAACCCCAAGGAGAATTTACTGCAGAGCTGTGTTGGCTCTGCAGAGAAGTGTCATTGCCACACTGCAAAAAAGCAGAGGTTAGACCTGGTTTTAATTAACATGCTGTTTGTGGCAGCCTGCAGTAAAAGAGAAGGTTATTAATGCACCAACACTTAGCAAAACTGAGCTCTAGGCAGAGTTATGGAACCAGTTGTGCTGATAAATGGTCATCAACAGGGTTTTAATTTGTAACTTGGAGAGAGCTTTCAGTGTTGTTGGTAACAGCAAGGTGGGGGGAAAAAAAAGCATATTATGCTGGGGTGTCCTTGTCCAGAGAGCCAGATGTAAAAGTCTGTTTTGAAACATTTGCCTTGAGACTAGATATTTATTTAAACTGTCCGCACAGGTTTCTACTGGAGAGAATGAGAAGTATTATCCTTGTCCTTTCCAAAGCTTTCCTCACAAAAAAATGTAACTGTTCTAGTACTGTAATATTGATTTATCACGTTCATAATGTAAAGTTGAGGCAGATATTTTGATAGTATGAATATTGACATAGACCTGTGGTGAGTTGTGCCAGCTGAAGAACGTGTCCTGCTGTGTCCTTTGAAGGTATCTGCAGTGCCTGCTTGATTGCCCTCAGGTACTCACTGATAACCTGGCATATGGACATGGCTGCTTTTATTCTAATACTTTTCTGAGCCACGTCCACATTTGTCTTTCTTTTTCCCCATTTTCACGACACAATGTAAATTCTCTCCATGTTTGAATTTGCAGATAGCAAGCTATGTGAACAAATTTGCCTCGGACATCTCCATATTGCAACGGTCACTGGCAATCCTGGAATCAATGGTGCTCAACAGCCACGACCTCTACCAGAAGGTGGCACAGGAGATCACAATTGGGCAGCTAATCCCACATCTGCAGGGGTGAGTGTCTTCAATTGCCACCTGATACGGTGGGTTTGGGGTTTTTTCCTTCCCAAATGAGCATGGTATTTAGGGAAAATAGTGGTATAAAGATTGGGAACCTCCTGTACAACTCTTGCATCCCCTATAAGTGGCTGGATGACTGGTAACCAGTCTGGAGTTGCTTGATCATTTATTTTATTTTATATATGCCTGTGTAGTTGGAAGAGTGGAATGAAAAGAAGAGCATCCCATAATAATAAAATGCTTAATGCCATTAGCACATAGATGGGGTTGGTTTGCTTGCCAGCCTCTGGGAAGTGTGTGAGGTCAACTTTTGCTGAAGGTGTATTTGAAAAGGGAGAGGATTTATCTTAAATGATGATTAAATGGGTGGAAACCACCTCTTGTAGCATAGGGTAGTGTATTGTGTATAGTTACCCTTGCCTCCCAGTTGGGATATTTTCCCCTCACCTGAAAAGCTTTTAATACCAGCAGGTTCATCTCCAGAACCCTTTCAGAAGGAAGATTCTTCTTCCTATCTCCAGTTGTTGGACATCAGGCAGCAGCTGATTGGGCTCCTGCTATGGAGGCTCAATGGCACTTGAAGGGTGTGATTCATTCCACCTTTCTTGAGTGCAGAGTTTCCCTTGGAACATCTCGTCTCTCTTAATGATAGGGACAACCAGGTCATGACCAACTTGGATTATCTTTTACATGGTCAACATTAAGCACAAACAGTCCCTCCACTCTTACCTGCAGTAATGCAACTGGAAGATGATTCTGTGTATTCATGTTCTTCTCTCATGTTGATGATTTTGTTCCCAACAGGACAGACCAAGAAATCCAGACATACACCATTGCAGTAATAAATGCACTTTTCCTTAAAGCACCAGATGACAAGAGGCAGGTGAGTTGTGGGGTCTTTTATATCTACATATCCCTAGGAAGAGTGTGTTGTTTTCATATCTCGGGTTGTCCCAGTCACACTTTTCTTGCACTTAATTCAATCTGGAGTTTATTGTGGTGTTTCATGCTTCTGCATCACTCATTTTCATGGAGCTGCCTCCGTCTTGCACCAATATTAGTGGGGATTAAACATTCTTCTGTGCTTTTGTAGTCCCCTGTAACCTCACATGAACCATATTGACTGTGGCTGGCTGTAGTATTTATTGTACTGAACCCTTGGCCAGCACAGCTTGTAAAACCAGCCTATTTTTTTAGGAAACTGTTTCCTCCCCCCCCCAGCCTTTTTTATTTAAAATATGCATTCCTTTTGAATATGGAAATATCTTGCCTTGCATTTCATGACTTTTATAGTGTGCTATTTTAAGTTAACTTTAGTGACAGAGGTCAGAAGTCTCAAAAGGAACTATTTCAAGATTGCTAGTTGCTGTTAAATGAGGATGGAATGTGATGTCTTGTGAAATAGAGAAGTTCTGTCCATGTTTATGAAGTCATTAGCCTGTGTCAAAACAGATGTAGTCATTTTTATTTATTTAACATTTCTGTCACCAGGAACAGTGATGATAATTCTTGTGGAGACATGTCATTAGTGTCCAGAACAAGTTCACTCAGAGCTGCTGATCAGCTCTAACAAGAGTTTTCCTTAGATTTATTTACATTTTTAAATTCTGGAGGTTGTTTTAACATACATCAAAGCCCTAAAGGGTAATTTTTCTTATTTGATTCAAAAATTATTTTTAAAATGGTAAACAAGGGAAAGTAAAGCTGTGGTTTAATGGGAAAAAAAGCACCTTTTTTCTATCATTCCTTTTTTTGTTCTTCCTCTAATACACACTCTTTAGGTATTAAGATAAGAAGTCACCTAATGAAATAAAAACTTTCAATTTTAGCACAATTTTATGATAGTTCCTTGTAAGAAAAACAAAAAATTTGCTTTTGACATTTGTAAATAGTTGCTCCTGCTTATGTTTGTGTGTGAAATATGCTTTGGTCATATCTGAAGTTAAGAGATGGTGGCAGATGTAGGTAAGACTTTAATATTGATCAGCGAGCATGTGTTCCTGGAGATGACATTGTCACAGTGGATTCCCAGCAAGTGAAGCTGTATTTCACCAGTAGCACAGCTCCCTCATGGGGCTGGAACCATGCAGGCTTCACTTCACCTGATGGGACACACAGTTGTGTGGCCATCATCAAAATAATGGTCTGGTTTGGTTTGAAGGCTCATAGCTCTGACAACTTCCTTCAGCCTTTAATAACCTCTAATAAGTAGTCACAGCCTATTAGGTTTCTCTTTAAATCTATCTTGTAATTAATTAGCAAACCACAGGTAGAAGAAGGTGGGTGTCCTTTAGCTTCAACATAGGGATAACTGATATTGTTTGCTGAATTCTTTCTGAGAGAGCAAGCTGAGGTGGTTGAGTCTCATGGGATTATCTGATGGTGAGGACTCAAAAATGAAGGTTCAGCACTCACTCCTAGCACTGTTAAGAGTAAGAAGCTACACCAAGCCCCACATAGGACTCTAGGAGCTTTGGCACCCTCTCTAGTGCATCCAGCATGATGTGGATGACTGCACTGCAGTTAAGGAAAGGATTTTAAGCGATGCTGGTATCTAAATTCCTTACCCTCACTTATTTTTCCTTTTTATTTTTCTCTTTCTGTGATGCTAAAAGCCAAGAAGTTCAAGGTTTTTATTTTTTAATGAGGACTCTCTGGTTGCTTTTCTTCCTCTGCTATTGTCAAGGACCAAATCAACTTGAGAATCTAGTTTATTTAAAAAAAAAAAAGAAAAGGAAAGAACCAGGCAACAACAAAAAAGCAAGCAAACAAAAACTTATCAGAAAAGAGCTGAGAGTTTCAGCATTGAAATGATACTGGGGATATTTAAAACACTTTTTCTTTTTTTTGGCAACTGTCTGCATTTTTGCAGAGATGTTGCTATGGGAAATGAGATGGCAAATTTTGTATAATTCTTCTCATCTGTTACTACAATAGTTATTTTAGAAGAGGCAGCTCATCAGCTGCTAATAGCCTTATAGCCTTCTTGGAGCCACAGTTGATTTGGGTGCAGTAATTGGTTTTCTCCTCATCACTCCTATCAATTTTTGGTCTAGTGACACAAAACCAATATCCCAATATCAGCTTTTAAAATTACAGGTATAAGAAAGAACTGACAACTTGATAATCCTCTCCAAAAAGCCAAATAAAAGAATTCCCATATTTTTTGCCTCGAATTCAGACAAGGCTCCCTCATATTCTTTCCCCTCCCATCCTTTGGCAGTGGATGTACTTTGACAAACCCAGTCTGTTCCCAGGTGGGTGAAGCCTCTCGTGTGCCTGGCACTCCCCCTGCAGCTCAGTTGTGCACTTCCAGAAGAGATGGGAGCATCTGTATCACTCATTCCTTTGCTGTGACCTGCAATTGAAACCTGCCCAGCCAGAAAAGGCTTAAAAACGAAAGCTGAGTTACTCCTGCCTTTGGTCCCTTCTTCCTTATCACTCCCATGTTCTGTTGCAGAGCCCTTTATCTGGCAGAAAGAAAACAGTTGACATCCATGACTGCCTCCTGTCTCACACTTAAAATTATTCCCTTTTTGCAACCAAGTTCTCACCCTCACACTTACTTTATTTACATTCTTTCTGCAGCAATCCAGTTTTTGTATGTTTTGTGCAATACTCTCAATTTTCCCATTTTCTAGTTCCTTGTTCGTTATATAACCAGTATATAATCTATATTACTCTTCAACTCTCACAAAGAACAGCAGGATTTTTTTTTAAAATTTATTTCTGCTGAATATGAACAATATTTTTGATATGGTGCCAACAGCCCAGAACATGCATCCTAAGAATGTCCTCCAGCCCGTGCCAGCGTTGGTGTGACTTGTGCTGTGTTATGTCAGTACATGAGCTCTGCTTTCAATCAGTGATCCACTAATTCCCAACATTACCCCGTTGTGTACACACAAACAGTGTCTAAATAGCAGCGTGCAATATGTTATCTGAATCCCTAAATAGTACTTTCTAACTCAAGGATTTAAAAAGAATTACATGGTGATAATTGCTGTAAGTTGTGTGCATTATGTATGCTAAGCATATGTCCACACACACATATATATTTCTATATTGATGGAAAAGACCATGGAAATTAAAAATAGGTTGTGCATTGATAAGTATGGTTAAAATTTTTAGAATCATAGAATGATTTGGGTTAGAAGGAACCTTGTAGATCATCTAGTTCCAACCTCCTGCCATGGGCAGGGACACCTCTCACTGGACCAGGTTGCTCGAAGCCTCGTCCAACCTAGTCTTGAACACATCCAGGGAAGGAGCATCCACAGCTTCCCTGAGCAACCTGTGCCAGTGTCTCTCACCACCCTCACAGTGAAGAACTTCTATCTAAATAAATTCCTTAAGAATGACAGTAAAAACATATTGTCCTTGATGGTGATTTCAGACTGGTCCATAAAGAGAATTTAAGACATTGTAGTGGAGCCAGGTCAACATTGCTCCCAAAAGGCAGGGGGGAAGTGATATTTGCTCTGATGAAACAGTGCTGAGTTGTAGGCTGATTTATTGAGTGAAAGTTGTAGTGCTTTGCTTTAAACCAGCCCAAATATTAATGTAAATAGGAGTGATGTTTGACATCTTGTTTGAAAGTCCTGCCTGGCTTCTGTTCTGTGCTTCCTTGTGTGGTGTTTGTGTGGAGAAGGTTGTGCTTGAACAAATGTGTGTAAATATTCCATTTAATCCACAGAGATCTCCTCTGAGGTCTTTCATTGCTGGTTTTGGTCCTAAGCTTGTGATAGACTTTTCACTCTTTACCTCTTTTCTTATAGTAATCTCAGTTTGTGACTCAAAATAATGTGTACAATCATATAGCTGATGTGCTGCTTTGTTTCATTTATAAGTAAAACTGCAGAAACTTAAGACTAGAACCTTTTAAGTTGGTGTTCTTCTAGATGTGGCACTAAAATACCCGCTTCTGGCTAATTCTTTTCTTTTTTTAATCAGGAAATGGCAAATATTTTGGCACAAAAGCAGCTTCGCTCCATCATCTTAACTGTAAGCATATAATTTTCAAAGTTATTTTTCACTAAAAGAGAGAAAAGGTCTAGTGTTTATAGATTTTATCTTAATATATTTTAATTGCACTTGTATTTTGATATGTTTAAAGCCTGTAATATACAAGATAAAGGTTTAGTTGTTGAATGGGTTCTAAATAGATTATCAGAAAGGGTGTTTTCTTAGTAATTCTGATTTCTTTATGAAAATACTGAATAAAAGAGTAACACCTCAAGCATTTTTTTTCCTCTGAAGAATGTCAACTTTATTGCACAGGTGAGGAGTTGTCAGAGGAATTTGTAGCAAGTCCTCTATGTTAAGGGTTGGAGCTGATGACAGCTGAGCAAGCCCTGCAGGGCTTCCAGAAAGCATAATTTTACCCTGTTTGTCTTCATAAGAAATTCAGTATAAACATATGGATGATATTTAGATGTTCATTTATTACTGTAAAATGCTCCAGTGCCTTTTGGCAGACAAGATTCTTTAATTCCTTGCAATTGTATAAGATCAGTTGCAGTATCCATCTCCTACTTGATGACTCCTTCCTTATTTCTGCTCTGCTGTGTTGAGAGACCTGGGTCTGTTTCCCCTATAGAACCACTCAGTGTTTTAGGGGATTTTTAAATTGTCCTTCAGTTTGGCATCTGAACAGGATAATTCTGCACATATGGGGCATTATATGCTAATGTATTTCTAAGCAGTCTTCCTCATACAGAGTGGTAGAGGTAGGATTGTGGTGTGATGTTGACTCCTGCAGCAGCACCCAGGTTATATCACTGTATTTGCTGGTTGTATTTGCAGCCTGAATACTTCCCTGCTCAGGCAGACACTCTCTTAAATATTTTCTTCATATACTCTCTTTTATTTTTTTAATATAGTTTTTGTATTTTTTATATATTTCTTAATATAGTGAATTTTTCTTTGAAGTGACTTCTCAGTACTGTGTTTTTTTTTTCTGTGCCACTTCTCAACTTATGCACAGGCTCTATCTAGTGGCTGGAAGGAGAAAGCCTCAGTGCATTTTTATTTTAGAGTCCTGTCCCTTAAATTTATTTATATACACCTGAATCAGTAGCATTAGTCCTGCTTTGATTTTTATTTTTCTGGAGTATACACACACTATTGCACAGCAAACCCACAGGTACAGAAATGAGAACACCCAGTGTCATTTTCTGAGTTCACCAGAGTCTCTCTTTGTTTGCAGCACGTTATCAGGGCACAGAGAGCCATCAATAATGAAATGGCACACCAGCTTTATGTTCTGCAAGTGCTTACCTTTAACCTTCTGGAAGACAGAATGATGACAAAAATGGACCCACAGGATCAGGTAAGCACCTGGTGAGCAGGAAGAGAACAGCTGCTCATTGCTGTGCCTGGAGCTCTTCATGGAGGAGAAAACTTTGCTAGGAACACTTACATCATTCATCCATTCTCTCTGGGAAGTTTGGTTGTGTTTTCTGGTTGTTAGAGGATGTACTGGCTGTTGCATTCCCTAAGATGACCAGGTCTTTCTCCTTGCAAACGGAATTTGGTGTCATCCTGAGCTAAAGTTCCAAGCAGCAGTCCAGAAGTTTTCTTCTATGTGCTTCTCAGAAGCAGCAGAGATGTATCATCCTTCCTAAAAGTCCTTCTGCAGAACTTAAATGAATGATTAAATGAAAACTATCTGCTGTGATAGAGTTCAAGTTAACTGGTCTTACAATAAACCCCATTTTGGCTACTGGGAACCTATATAGTGGTTGTTCTTTTTTTTTTTATTGCTTGCTGAGCTTTAATACTTTTCAATGTGCAAAAAGAGACACTTAGTCCCCTAAGAGATTCAGGTTTAAATATAGAGCAAAGAAGCCATAAAGAAGATGTGTTTGTTTATTTTTGTGGCCTTTTCTTTAGGCTCTTTACAAAGAGAAACATGATTTCATTTTTAAAAAGGAGTTAAGACTTGCTGATAATTTGGAGAAGTGGAGGTGGGAGAGAGTACCAGCTTAAGTACCAGCTTAATCTGAAATTTGTGTGATCTCTTGGCTTCTGTGGTTTCATGCCTGTGGGTAAAATTAAGTGTGTAATTAGTGGCTTGGCTAATATGGGTCCAGCTTCTGGAAGTCAACACTTAAACATCTGCATGTGAACCCCACACGTGAGGACTTTGGAAAATGGGAACCACAAAGTCCTCCTTGCTGACTGTCTCTCTGAGTATGAAGTAGGGAATTCAGGCACAGAAAAGTTGGGCAGTGGAGGGAATACAGTGTTTTGAAACAGCTTTTATGGTTTTGTTCATTAAAGTGAGAGGTTAAGTTACTTTAACCAAATTTTTTTAATGTAGGCTCAACGGGATATCATATTTGAGCTCCGAAGAATTGCCTTTGATGCAGAATCTGAACCCAACAACAGCAGTGGCAGTATTGAGAAAAGAAAATCTATGTACACTCGAGACTATAAAAAGCTTGGATTTATTGTGAGTATTTTTGTGTGGTGTTACAGTGCAAGTGGGTGGGTGCATCTGTTGTAGTGCATCTTAGAATCAGTCACTTCTACTTGGTATTCTGGCTATTTCCTACCAGGGAATAGCTTTTAAATTTTATTTATTGGGTTATTTTGTTTGTTTTTCAAATCTTGTTAACCCCAAGTGTCTGCTTTAGCAGAAGTTAGGGTTAATGGGAAGAAACACTACCTGAGGCTGAAGCACATAGTTAAAATCTGTAATTAAAATTTAACTTTTAATGATATCTTGGATGAACAAGTGTTGTCTAATGGATCTGTGGCAGACCTGTAAAGTCACTGTGCTCTGTTAGTAATAATGTGGACTCTTCAGCACAATAAATCCAAGGTAGGACTCCGTGGTATTTACTTGCAGAGCCTTGCATTTTGGTTGCTTGAACTCCTTTCATCTGAGAGTAGGGAATGCAGAATCTCTTACAGCAATTTAGCAGACTTGGTTTTGCCTGAAACTGTGTTGGGGAGCAGAGCACAATCTGGCTTAACTGTTGCATACATTTATATTAATGAATAATGTGTATTTTCCCCTTCTGAAAACAGCATGCACACATACACTGCAATCAGTATCTTGATTTATTGTTTAGGTTAGCATGCAATTTTCTCCCCCTTAGGTAAAATCGTGCACTTCATATCTTGCACCATTCATTTATTTGCAAATATACCCTGGATATAGCCCAGCAGCCACAGTTAGAGACAGGGTGGGTTTAACCACTGTTGGTGTGAGCTCTGAAGCTCCCCGTGCACTTTGAGAGCTCCACGTTGCCCAGTTCCCAGTGGTTTTGGGAGGAGTCTCTCTGGGCTCTGAGAGTTGTTTTCATTACTGAGAGTGAGGAAAAATTATCAGTACTGTTGTATCTGTGGGGAGGTGGAAGTAAATAGGTGGGAAGGGAGGAACTCAGCATTTTGGAATTGTAAGTGTGATAGCAAAACTAGTGCTTTGAAGAAGCTTTTGAAGCTCAGGGTGGGGTTTTTTGTTGTTTATGAATCTGTTCTGGGTTTCCTGTGTGATAGAAGACCATTGCTATCCCAGCTTCTGAGGTTGGCAACTCCCATGGTGAGGTGAGCAGAGGACTTTGTGCTCTCAAGGCCAAAACTAGAAGAGAATGCAGACTCTGGCTTAAGGAGAAACAGGCTGGGTGTAGAGCCTGAGCTTGTGCTGAATGAGAGCAGAGATGAGGGTCACTGTCATAGGAGCAGGAAAAGTAACTGGTGGCAAAGAAAGAACTGGTGACAAACAGAGGGAACAGTGGGGTGTGCTGAGGTCATGGTGGGGCTGGACACACAGATTGGGGCATATGGAATTATTGAGGAGATCAGATTTAAATCAATCATTCTCGAATTCAGGCTGATCACTTTTGGGTATCTCACTCTAGTTTTATGAGATGTTGAAGACTCCCAGATCCCACAACCATCCCTGGCACCTAAGTAGCACCTCTGCAAATCTGATCTTGCTTTCTTAATGCTGGAAAGCTCCGAGCGTGTAATGGAGCATCTAACAGAAGCTGAACTGGGACTAGCAGACAGATCTGAATTCCAATCCTATTTTTCTGCTGCTTAACAAGGACCAAGGATTGCTGGTTGTGCAGGCTGGCTCTGGTTCTCCCAGTGCTTTTGTTTGTCCCACAGGATACACTTGGATTCTGCAGAGCTGAAATTATTACAACGTTGTGTTTTAACTGATAGGGTTGTGAGGAAAGCACTCAGCATGAATCAAAATATGTCTGGGTTTGCAGGAACTCTCTTGCTGTGCCTGTGCAGCAGGGACTTATCCATTATCTTCATTGCTCTCATCTGGGCTGTTCGTTGGGAAGCCTACTGAAAACACTCCACAGTTGTCAGGGGTAACTGCAGCACTGTTTACAATTTAATTATGATAACCTTCCACGGGGGAATGGGGAGCAAAGCTTAGGAGGGAATGGGAGCTGGGATCAAAGCAACGAAGAAAATTGGGGAAGGCATAATGGGAGAGAAGAACTACTATGGGAAAGCAAGCTGTGAAAGGAGCACCACAGCAAGAGTCCCAATGGGAGGGGGGTTATCCTGCTAACAACATGATGGGGCAATGTACAAATAATAAAAATCTCAGTAGTGAACCATGAGGAGAGTGATTCTCCTCTCTGCCTGGACTCCAGTTAGCCAGATAGGAGGCTGCCTTCAAATGCTGTCTTCATCCCACTACTGTTGGTGGTCAGGATGCTAATTTCTTGAATTGATTAATGGGGGTAAAACCATGTCTAGCCATCAGGTTGTCCCTGGACTGCTTGTTCTCTTTCTGCATGTGAAATGCAAGAATCCTCTTCATTTTTTCTCAGCCACATCAAAAAGCTTTGCCCCACTACAAATGGAACGCCAACAAGAGACAAAGTCCAGACGTGGTTTGAGAAGTTTACAATATCATTTGTAAAACTACATAGTTGGAAACCTACATCCAGTTGAAGAAACCACAAGGCTTCTCCAGATGGTTGTGATGACCTGTGTGAAGTTTATTATGGGCAAAGAGATTTTTCAGATGAGACAGGCTTGAGGAGATTTATTAAAATGCTGATGAATACAACAAAAGATGACCCTGTTGGGAGATCTAAGATATATTCCACCCTGTTGAATTATTTTCTGAGTCAATTGCAGATTAAATAACCTGAATTCCTTTTTTTTTAATCTCTTTTGGCAGGAAAATCCCAACCAATGCTTATCCCTGTCAATTCTTGGAGTAGAAGTAGAGTTTTGTAAACTTTTAAATAGTAAAATAGTTCAATGTTAGAGATATTTTAAAGATAAAGCCACATATTGGTAATGATAAAATCAGTCCTAAAATTCCTGATCTGATGAAACAGTTTAGTTTTGTAAAGCTCATTGTATGTGAAGCTTTTCAAGTTTCTTGCATTTCAGTAAATTCAATACCCATAACTGAGACAAGCAATAGATAGAACTCAAACTGATATGCTGTATATTTTCATCAGAATTCTTTAAACATCACTGTCTTTGAGAAGTTGTAGTGAATGTGTTTGTCTAGAGGCAGGTCTGGCAAAATTCTAAAACTTAAATAGGTTAAAAAGTTGGAAAAAACACAAAATTTCATCCTAGAACAGTTCTTAGGTTTGCAGCATGTAGAGCTGCTGGGGTTTTTTGATTGACTTTTCTTCAGTAAAATATAAATGGTTTGTATGAGTGCAAAAAGTCAATGTGGAAAGAGATTTCATAATTCTGCTGTGCCACGCTGGAATTTATCAGTGTAGCAAAATAAAAGGTGGGTTAGTACAGGAGATACAAAGTCAGGAACTGATTGATAAGAGGTGACAATTAGAAGGGAAATTGAGGATGGTGGGAGGTTATTCAGAAGGCAGGCATGGGCTTGACTTTCAAAATGATGGTGGTGGTGGTGAGAAATAAGCCATTACTGATTTATTTCTTGGGATAAGTTTTGGAAGGTGAAGGCTCATCTCAAGTGAATATACACTGATAAAATCTTCTGCTGATGAATTAACTTTGGGAGGCATCAGTGAAGGAATCACCACATCACTCACAAATCAATGACCTTTTGGATTAGAGGAACAGAAATGTAATTATCCTCAGTGGTACAAAATGTCACGGTGTTCATTTAGAACCACGGGCAAGAATTTCTTCTGTAGGCACATATCTAATCTGTGGGAGAAGATAAGAGAGATTGTGCAGGGTAGCCATAAAAAAAAGTCATATGTGAAGCTGGGATTTATCTGCAAAGGTATTTTCAGAGCAGCTAAACTCTTAGGGCCATTTTCTGCATTTCTGAGATGTCTACAGCACTGTAATTTTAGTTCCCTATGCAGTGATTTGAGGACTGACAATGCAGGATGAGTGCAGAGGGTGAGGCTTGTGCAAGGTGAGGGAAAGGTCTTAGAAGAGTTGATTTAAAAAGGTTAAAAATTGCTCCATTTTAATCTCTGGTTGAACCTGTTTCCTTCCAACATGTCTGGTTCCTGATCCCCATTACCTCATTTGTTCAGTCTCCCTGAATTTCCTCTTTTTCCACCCTCAGGATGTGGTTCTGCTCTGGGTTGTCCCTTGCATCCCTCTCTCCACCTCTTCATCCCACCCTCTTTGTTCCACCATCAGTACAAAGCCTGCTCAGCCAGTTTTCATTTCCAGCCTTTGCACTGAAAGTTGTCAGGACTTTCGAAAGACTCACCCAAATAGCATTTTTTCTGTTTTATTTTCAGAAAATATGGTTGGATTGGGTTTAGCTGCATGTTCCAAAGATTTTTGCCTCAGTGTGGAAAATTTCATTTGCCCTGATAAGTGCTGTCCAAGCTATTACCAAGTGAGAACAGGATCTAGTGATGGGAAATGATATGTTCAATGTCTTTGAACCTTAATAGTCAGCACTATGAGCCTCACCTCAAACTGACCTGTAGATAAAATGCTTTCCTTTTAATTTTTTAACATAAAGTGGGGGGTTCTGATGCGATTTGTTCAACTGTAGTTAGATTACTTTTTTTTTTTCCCCTAAAGTTATGATATTACTTTTTTGCTTGGTATTTTGGGCTGAGAATCAGTTTTGAAGAATTTAACTTCCTAGTTTTGAAGAATTTAACTTCAAATCGTAGAATGGGACCTTTAAAGGTCATCTCATCCAACTCCCCTGCACTGGGCAGGGACATCTGCAACTAGAGCAGGTTGCTCAGAGCCCCCTCCAACCTCACCTGGAATGGTTCCAGGGATGAGGCTTCTACCACCTCTCTGGGCAACCTGGGCCAGGGTTTCACCACCCTCAGCATCAATAATTTCTTCCTTCTGTAGTCTAAATCTTCCTCTTTTGGTTCAAAACCATCACTCCTTGTCCTGCCACAACAAGCCCTGCTAAAAAGATGAATTTGTACTGTTGATTATAAATTGCACGACCTGAGGATGGTCATCCTTCTTTCCCTATAAAAGCAAAGGCTGGGTGAAATCTTACAACCTTATGAGTTGTAGGACGGAGGAAACCCTAAACAAGCAGCTGAAGCGTTATGATTTGGGGAGTCAAGTCTAGAACTGGTGTGAAATGCTGAAGAACTCATCAAAAAGGTCTCAAATGGTCATTTTCAGCTCTTTTGTTTGCTGATGTTCCCTCCCATTGGTGATGCATTGCAGCCAGGGGAGGTGTCACTTTGTTGATCCTTTGAGGACAGCTATTAATACAAGTAACATTTTTGTCCATTCAGATCCTGTTGTTGGCTTTGGCAGTGGCAGAGGAACATTTTTAGAGAGATTCTCTGCGTGTGCCAATCTAGATCTGATTCCTTTTTCGAAATTGGTCAGATTTAATTGTTGGCTTGATGCATAAACAAACAGCAGAGATGACAGATTGTCTGTACTGCTGAAAGTGATCTGTAGTTTTCCATCCTCCTCCACTCTCTCTACTCCCACAACCCTCTCTTTCCCTATCTGCTATTTCAGAACTGGTGAAATCACTTGTTGCTGGAAAAAACCCCCACAGTTTGAGAAGATTTCCTTTTGCTGAGCTATTAGATAGCTGAGGCTGCTGTGCCTTGAGATAGAAGTGCCCAACCCTCAGTTTAATTGCCCTATTTCTATATGTTACAATGACCCACTCTAAAATCCTTTATTATTAATTAATGACAGCTAATAATTAAGCACCATGTAGCAGAGCAGAAACTGTCTAATAGCACTTCACCAGAAAGGAGATTCTCTTCTCATGATTCAGAGATTTGAGTGTCCTTTTATTGAACAGAATTAAAATTACAGATGGTACGACCAGAAAAAAACACATGATTTGGCCTTTGCCACTGAAATTCCCTTACTGTGGAACTGGTGAGGTTAGACAGGAATGTATATAGCATTTATTCCCTCATTTTTACCCTTGTGACCATTAGAGGTTGCTCTTCTCCATTCTTTGCAAGCCTCACTATCCATTCTGTCATTCAGCTTGGAAGCTGAAAATTTTTCAGCAGTTATTTTAGAAATAAGCCTTTACTGATTTATTTCTTGGGGTAAGTTTTGGAAGATGAAGGCTCATCTTATATATTTATTTCTGTGTTTTATGGGAATGTGTAGTTATATAGTGACTGCTGATGTCAGTGTTTGATCACCTTTTAAGTAAAGAGACATAGCTGGAGATTCACACACCTGTATTTGCTTCCATAAACACTTCCTTGGAAGTATTTGTGACAAAACAGAGCTTGAGGACCAGCTCTGTCATTCCTGTTTTCACATTTATCTGTATAATCCTGTTGCTGTGTCACAAGAGCAAGTCACTGGGAATTATCTAAGTTTTCCCACTCCCAAATCTTTGACTTCAACCCTGTCCTCTCTCTATTGCTGGCTGCCCTTCTACTTAACTTCTTTTTTCACTCTCCTCCTGGTTTGCTTTTACTCTAAGCCTGAAGGCTGGGGACAGGGAATGCTCAGGACAAGCAGCATCTTCAGAAAAAGCTGCAGGTGCTTCCAAGAGTCTTCTCAAATTCAACTCATCCTGAGTTTTAATAATGCAGCCAAATGTAGCATTCCAGAGGGATTTCACAACTGACACAAGAACAACTTTTATTAAACTAGAAAGTTTTCTTGCATAGAATGAGCAGGCTGAAGTTTCTTGACAAAACAATTTATGATTTTAATAAATTTATAAATTGATTTAATAAGAGCAGTGCAAGGCTTAAAACATTCCTTAAAATTATCAAATAATTTGCCAAAACATGCTCAGGCATTGGAACCTGACACACCTCTGTCCCGACACTTCAAACTCTTTTGCTTCTCATATTTTACAATTACTTTAAAATGAAAAATGCCAGACAACCCAAACTGCGGGTGGCACAACCAGTTTTCCTTGTAATTTAAACTTTTCTCCAGTTTCCAGTTGCTTTTGACATCTGGCTTCCCTAATCTATGAGTGTGGCTTGATAGATCTCTGGCAGAGCAACCACAAGTTCAGAGGTACCAGAACTTGTGTGAGAAAAGTGAGACAAATATGGGAAGTAGAAAGAAAGACAAAATGGAAAAGGAAGGAAATATAAATGAAATGATAATGATACTAAACTAAGGGGTTTACTGGTATTTGGAGGAGCAGCCTAGTTGTTAATCTTACAGTTAAATTGAATCTGTATGAAGATAATTCAGTCTGAAAAGGGATTTTAAATTTTATTTTCTTTAGAAAAAAAATCTCCATTTCACTTGTTGGAACACAAAGGAGTATTTTCATTTTATTACCTTAATATTTTAGATTATTTTACAGAATGCAGCTCCAGGTGGTATTGTCACAGAACATTTTCTAAGTGAATACTTAAATCTTTTTACAGTAATGCCAAGTGTCTCTCAGAATTGTTTTTCTTTTAATATTCCCCCGATTCCTTGATTTACTGTGTTTTATGGCTTGATATTATTTGGAGAACAGCTGGACCTCAGTTTAAACAGCTGATATTTCATTTATAATACTGCACAGCAGAGGGCACTGGTGTCACAGCACATTCAGGCTGGTCACAAAAGTTGTTCAGCAGCTCACTTGCATGGGTCCAGAATTGTTTCAGCCTTAGAAACAGCAGAAGTAACTGTTCTGGGCTGTGAGTTCCCATTTCTCAGTGGAATGCCAGCAGATGTTTGATGTTTAGGCTGAATGACACCTCTGGGGACAATAAAAAGTTACTTAATTTGGCTCGTGCATTACAGTTTGTTACACAGTACTCTTTAAGTAGAGTTTCTTTGCTATCTGGCACTTACTGGTGACATATTTTCCCTCAAATCATAGAATGGTTTGGGTGGGAAGGGACCTTTCAAGGCCATCTAGTTCTGCAGTGAGCAGGGACATCTGCAACTATCTCAGGTTGCCCAGAGCCGCATCCAACCTCACCTGCAGTGGTTCCAGGGATGGGGCATCGACCACCTCTCTGGGCAACCTGGGCCAGGCTCTCACCACCCTCAATGTAAACAATTTCTTCCTTCTCTCTAGTCTAAATCTCCCTCCTTTTAATTTGTTCCTGTGTCTTTCTCATAGTTTCATAATTCTAATCTTCTTGAGTTTTGGTTTTTTAATTAATTTTATAATTTTGTGCTTGTTACAAGAATTGATTGGAGAAATTATCCTTTAAATCAATTTCTTAATGACAGAGTAAGTTCTGTTACTTTGTGGAGGGGAGGATAAAAGGTGTTTTATATTTTTATACCTTTCCAACATTTTTAATAGTGAAATTATTAAAGTCCTAAACTCCTTGCAATTTAAAAACATACTCTGTTTTTGAAGAAAATCCACAAACAAACATAAATGTGCTAATTTAAAGTTAGGAGCAATGGAACGATGTATTTCTAGTGTATATTTTTATATACTGTATGTGATTTCACTGTGTTATTTTCTTGTTTGCTTCTCATTTACTGTGTGCATCCTCTTTATAAACTCATGGGGGCAGGAGAGCTCCATGGATTTGAACGTGGTAGAGCTGAGTAGCTTGTTTCAAGTGTATCCCAACAGAAGATTCTTTTACTGCTGATTTTATTGCTGATTCTCTTAGAGGTGGATCTTGGGCATCTTTCCTTGGATATTACGTGTTGCACATGCCTCAGAATTTGCATACAAAAAGAATAAGGTGAAGAAACAGGCTCCCCAAAAATGGTTGGAGATAATGACACCTCTTTTCTTTCATAGAAGGGCTTCAGCTCTTTCATAAGGCTGTACTTGGACAGCAGATTCCACACATATTGAAGGGATGGTAGTTTTGTGAAATGGTCTAATTTAAATGTAGTGTTAATTATTGCAAATAGGGGTTTTTTTTAAGCTTATGCAATTTTTCAGTGTATATGTGCATGCAAACAGATAGTATGTTACTTAAATGTACATATCACTCTGTTCCCCCTCCTCTCATTTCTCATGGTTTGGGCTTTTTTGCCTGTTACAAGATTTAAATGACAGTAAATAGGATAACACACAAAATATTTCCATTTTCTTCAGAATTCCAGACGTTCTCTTTAAATATGTTATTTCATTAACTTAGGCCTGTGAATGAATTAAAAGATAAGGGGGAGAAAAGCGACTCATTTGTGAGTAACTGAATTATTTCCTCAAATTAAAACCACCTTCATATCTGAATTCAGAATATTTCCATTGCTCAATGTAGTCAGCTCATTACACAGCCCCTACATGAGTGGCAATAGTACTTGTTCTTCTAAAAATTCCTCAGTTTTCCTAAGTCTTCCTACATTTTGGTGCATTCCCTCCTTTTTTTGATGTGTCTGGAGGAAACTGGAGGCAGAACAATGCCCAGACACCCAGAACTCATCTGCATTTTGCAGAGCACAGCTCTAGTCACCAGAGCTTCACGTTCCTGTAGAGGGAGGCAAAGAAAAATGGAATGAAACTCCCTAATAAAGAGGTCCAATGGGTTTTTGTCTTATTTTTGTTATTACCTCACTAGTGAGGGCAGATGAGGGTGTGATGTAGGATGGGCATAGCCTATTGTTGACTTGAGACAGAAGTATGGACTCAAAAGGTTTAGGAGGGCTTGGTCCTTTTTTTCCAAGCCCATCTTTGACGTCTACAAGGATTTCACTGTTGAGCTCATCTTTCTGTATGGAGGGCTGTACCTCCAAAGGTAGCTAAAATATCAGCAGTGTTGACAGTTCCTTTACTGTAGGTTTGTTTTCAGCTTGTCCTCTGTGGTTGCTGGAAGGTTGACCTGCTCACAAGTGATAAAAGCAGTGGCAGGGTGTGAACTGCAGAGCTCCGTGGTGGCTTTTCCACCTAGGCTGGTGAGTGTGTGCTTGGCCACAGATGACATTTCAGCTCTCTTCCTTGCTTTTAGATGTTGACAGCTGTGGTATCTGGCTGCCAAGCAGCCAGGAGATTGACAGGGCTGATTCATTCTGAAGTGGAGTTTGCTCAGACCTAGTGCTGACTTCTCTCTACTCTTTATTTGAACTAACACAGCCCCTCCCTTTGCTTTTGTACGTGGCAGCCATTTTAGCTGCCTTGCTTGGAAAGGAAAAATCATAGAATGGTTTGGGTGGGAAGGGACCTTTATAGGTCTAGTCCAACTCCCCTGCAGTGAGCAGGGACATCTGCACCTAGAGCAGGTTGCTCAGAGCCCTGGCCAACCTCACCTGCAATGGTTCCAGGGATGGGGCAGCAACCATCTCTCTGGGCAACCTGGGCCAGAGTTTCAACACCCTCACTGTAAACAATTCCTTCCTTCTCTCTAGTCTAAATCTCTTTTAGTTTAAACCCTTATACTGTCTGAAGTGTAACTAAAACAATGAAAAAGATGCTCTCCTAGTACTTAGGCTTAAAAGACTGATTCAAGCAGCCCAAGATTTGGCAGAACTTGGTTTTGAACTTTTCATTTTACTTAACAATAAGGTCTAGAGATTCTTTTTTTTCCCCATGTTTATAGGCTTTGCAACACAATGTTTAGGTTGGACATTAGGAAAAATTTATTTGCCAAAATGTTTGTCAAGGGCTGTCCCAGGCTGCCCAGGACAGTGGTGGAGTCCCCATCCCTGGAGGGGTTTCAAAGCTCTGGAGATGTGCTGAGGGACATGATTTAGTGGTGGACTAAGTACTGGGTTATCAGTTGGACTTGATGATCTTAAAGTTCTTTCCCAACCAAAATGATTCTATGATTTCCTTAAGTTTTATACAAAAAGCTCTGAATTTCTCCTTGATAAGTAGCCTTTGAACCATCAGTCAGGACCATTAATGCTTGTACATCCTTATACCAACAGTATATTATGCTTCAATAATGAGTGGGAGTCAGGGTATACCTTACTCAATAGACATTAAAAGGCTTTTCATACCAAAATTGAATGTAGGAACACTAACTCTAACTTATTTGCCCATCTGATGGGATTCACAGGGGTGAAATTCCTCGGGTAGGTTTTGGTTCTGCTCTGTCTGACTTCCATTGAGCTGCAAACATTTAATCTGTGTTTATTGACAATATTCAAGTTTAGATGGATTAATTTTTTTGGCTTGCTGTTCCTGCTAGCACTGCTCACACTGTTTTCTCACATGACTATCTTCTTGCTAGCTTGATAATCAACCTGCTGGGCAGGAGGAGGATTTGTGCCTTAGATCCTAGCTATGTAGAAAAGGCAAACTGCTTTAGTGACACTGGTAAAGTTAAACCAGTCAATCTCCTGATGTGTTCCAAGGTCTTAAAGAAGCCTATTTTTATAATGCCATTTCTTTTTAGATTGAGAATACTCTGTGTCTGTTCATCCTGGTGTACTTCTTGACTGCTATAGCTTAAACAACACAAATTTCTTGCTGGCCAGGACATGGGTAATAAACTTCCATCATGATTTTGGAAGAGCTGGAGCTATCTGAAAAGCTGTAGACCTTGGTCACTCTCCATCTGCTCTGGCTGGAGGGATACCTGCTTCACAACCTTTCAGTGGAGCCTCTAGAAGCTTTCCAGGGGATGGCCCCTAATTTCCTGCTGATGACTTGTCCAGCAGCAGCTTAATCTAAAGCAGACTGACTTTACCCTAAAGAATGGGACAAGAAATCTGGCTGGGTCCACTCATGTTGCTGTTAAATGAGCTGGTCATCTCAAGTGTGGAGCAGTAATATACTAATATGGCTTTTAGTTTCTCAACCCATTATAGCTAGATCCACCCGTGGATGTTTGACTGCTTATTTAATTATTCTCTGAACTTAGTGGATGCTAGAAGACATCTGGTAGCAATTTTCCCACACTGAAAAAATGTAATTGAAATGACCGTGTCCCATTGATTCATTTTCAATCTCCCTGAGAGAGAGTACATGACCTATTACTGCTTGATAACTTCACTTGCCCAGGAAACATTGCTTCAGTAATAAGAAGCCAACAATCTGTGAAGTGCTGAACATGTTTCCAACTTTCAAGCCTGTCCTTGTTAACTAAAATCAGACCCGAAGGGTGGTTCATAGTTGTCATGCCTTGGACAAGATGTGATCACTCTGTAGCACTCGTTTTAGTTTCTTTTAGGCCTTCAAACATAGGGATTAAGATCTTGGAATCCAAAGCATTAGCTCTATGTATCTGTAAAGCTGTAATATAGGTAAGTATAAATTATAGAGAATTAAGCAAGAGCTTTTTGTCTTGGTTTACAACATGTAATTTCATAGAATCCTAGAATACCAGGTTGGAAAGGACCTCAAGGGTCACCTCATCCAACTTTTAATTGATCCATGGCTGAAAATACTCAGTGCTTGGTTTTTGACATGTCCTGTTAGTTTTATCTGGTTTTAGCTGATTTAGTTAGGCCACCATAACATCTAGATTTTTGCACCATAGCATCTATTCTTGATTGGGACAAGTTTCTGGTGGTGACCTATGTAGAGCTCTGTGGTGCTTTATGTTAGATTACATAGTAGCTCAGGGAATTAAATCAATACTTTAAATTATTATTTATTTATAGGGCAAATGATGTGCAGATTGTGCTCACAATTTCTTTGCTATCAAGAAGGTCATTTTTATATTGGTGAGGTCAAACTTGACCCAGAAAGGCCGTTGCTTAACATATGTAGATTGGAATGAGTTTTAGTATTGAAAGATAACATTTGTAGTCTACTAATCAGTATTGCAAAGCTATCATAAAAAAAACCAAACAAGGTAGAAATGACCAAATATTTACTGAAATATGAAGCTGGAATCTATCATAAAAAAAAAAAACCAACAAACCCAAACCAAAACAAACAATCAGGTAGAAATGACCAAATATTTACTGAAATATGAAGCTGGAATCTATCATAAAAAAAAAAACCCAACAAACCCAAACCAAAACAAACAATCAGGTAGAAATGACCAAATATTTACTGAAAAATGAAGCTGGAATCTATCAAAAAACAAAACCAAACCAAAACAATCAATCAGGTAGAAATGACCAAATATTTACTGAAATATGAAGATGGAATAAGCCAGAAATATGTTAGTTAAAGGAAAAATGACCATCATTGGATGTAAACACAATTTGTGGGTCATTAAGACAATTATATCCTGTAGAAACATACTGGAGTTCTTTATATGTGGTGGGGTAGCGAGGATGTGATTTAAATTAGTTGTGCTGAACGGATCTTAAAAGATTTTTCTGCATATTGTTTCAAAGATACAGGAATTGCTGAGCTTTAAATACTTCTGAGGTAGACAGTGTTTTTATTATATCTAATTATTATTACTGTTAAATTCAGGGGTCCTCCAAATACAGATTCATTCTATCGTAGAGTTCTGTTGGGAGTTGGAACTAGATGATCTTTAAGGTCCCTTCCAACCCCGACAATTCTATGATTCTGAAATGATAAAAAAGGCTGTGGGAGAAAAAAAAAGAGGCACATTTGCATATTTCAAGAGTTATCGAGAGAAAACCAAATCTGTTTGTTAGTTCTTGTTTTCATGGGATATATAAGAGGCTGAAAATTCCCCTGTCACTGTTATCTCTCATTAAATTGGATGGTGGAAGTTGGGTGCCTCGTCATCTCTTTGAATATGGTGCTGTTAAATAAAAGGACAAAATTACTTCCTCATTAAGGATTCTAGCTGACTACCTCTTCACAAATGTGTTTTCTTTTAATGTAGGATTTCTTTTCATATTTGTAATTCTCGTGTAAATGAACAGATGGGAACATTTTGCACGTAGAACTTCAGGATTATTTAGGGAAGGGGTAAATGATGAGGTTACTGCTCATGGCTTCCAATTTATCAATTCATAATTCACTGTGAATATCACTTTAAAAGCCTTCACCTTCCTGGTCCTGAGTTTATGAGAACAGACATCCATGTAGAACCTACTGTGATGTCCTCATTTGATCCAGGGAAGTTTTTCACGTAGGTGCTGTAGCCCCAGGTGATTGATTTCCTCCCTAGCCCACAGAAACGTGGTTTAGATTTCAAAGGAAGAAGAAGATGACTAAGTGCAAGTAATTGAAGATGGGAGAAAGCGATTACTGTCCTTGGCACTATCTTTGTAGACAGATTGTTCCTTTTTCTGCAGGAAGAAAATATGACCAGTTTTCAGAGGGTTCATTTTAGATCGACACCATTTAGATTGGATTCTTGCTTTTCAGATGTTCTGAAGTTCTTCTATCAATTCTTTTCCAGTCCTAATTCCTCCCTGGGAGCTCGGGGTAGTTTTTTGTCATGCAGACCTACAGAAGTGAGGTGTCCAGAGTAGTGTTTTCACCTGAACTGCTTTGGGGCTGGGAAAACAAGTTTGGTCCTCATGTAGAGCAGCGATCTCCAGGTCTAGCACCTACCACAAGGAGCTTTCTCCACAAAGCAGCATGACTTGGCAGCTGATTTACATAGCTGCACGTAGCACTGATGCAAAACCCTGGGTAAGCTGTCAATATCTGTCAAGGCAGAAAGAAAAGGCTTATACCTTAATAGGCTTGGAATGCAGGGAAATAAATGGTTTCTGTGCTTCAGCGTATTCACGTGGAAGATGCTGTTGTTAGGAATATCAGGAGGGAGCAGCACTTATTCCATTAGCAGCTATCTCAGATGCTGAGTACACATTGCTGTGATCAGGCATCTCGGTGTGAGGACACGTTCTTAGGACTGGAATCTATACATCCCTCAGAGGTTGGCTGGGAAGCATAAAATTAAAACAGTGAAGCCATTCAGGACAGAGAAGAAAGCTTCACACAGCCAGGGCTGCACGAGGATGCTGGGGTGGCTGGAGATTGTTGCTGTGCCTGTATTTATCTGCAATTGCTGTAATCTTGTGAATTATTTTTTTGGTTTTAATAAGCAGGCCTGATTTTGGGTTTACGTCTTATTCAAAAGAATTATTTTTCATTTTCCCAGTACCTTACAAAGCTGGCTAACAAATTATTGATGCTTTTGATATGTTAACATGTATGGTATAATATGTTAAATACTGCTCAGAAGCTGAAGCTGAAAGATGCATAGATATTAGTCTAGTGGAAAAAATCAAAAATTATCTAAAAAATTTGAGGTAATAAATCCATTCCATTTATATTTCTTTCTCTGGGCTTTTTGTAAAGAGAAAGATGCAATAGACTTTATGCTGAGCAGATGCAGGTAATGCCTGAAACGTCAGATTCCATACATTTAATAAATTATATTGTGGGTGGGCGTGTTTACATACTTCTGAATTGTTCACTCCAGCATTTCAGATAATTCAGCTTTGTGTTTCCTTTCTGAACCCACTCTCAAGAAGTTAATACTTCAAGCGCAAACATTCAACATGTGAAGAAAAGGATGATTTTAGGGGGAGGGAGGAAGAAAGAAGGGAACAAAGCAGCTGGCATTCCTTTTGAATTTGAAGGATAATTGAGGATAATGTGTTGTTTCACACACACCGGAACTGTCTTGTGGATCCTCAGCTGCTATCAGCTGACATATCTCCAGTTACTTGACTTAACAGAGCTGAAGATCAAGCCCTAGTTAATCCTGGCATCCAAAGTGACAGAAGCTTTTGAAACAACTGAGTTGCTGGGTTTAGAGGCTTGACTTGGAAGAAAAAGTATTAAGTGACGGAGAGGTGGCTTTTCTGATTGAACATTGAACTAGTAGTGATGGTAAGAGACAAAATGAGTCATCCTTACTACATCCTTCTAGGTGAGGTTGGCCGGGGCTCTGAGCAACCTGCTCTAGTTGCAGATGTCCTTGTTCAGTGCAGGGGGGGTTGGAGTAGATGAGCTGGAAAGTTCCCTTTCCACCCAAACCATTCTATGAAGCAAGTGGAATCTCACATTTCTACAACTTTATGTCCTGGCAGTCTTGAAGAGGAAGAAAAGTAGTAAAACCCGTGCTTTTGTCATTGAGGTGGGTGGATCAGGCCCTGAGCACAGAGCAGAAACAGAGTGATGGAAGGAGAAATCTGGGCTGATCTTTGCTCATCAGTTTTCTGCTAGTAAAGGCACTTTTAAAGGCTCTGTCAGCCGGGTCCTGCAGAATAGAGATGCCATTGCACAGCGACTGGGGAAATCTTTCTGTGTCAGGATGATGAGTGGAGCTGGAGATACTGCAAAGGTGATGCTGATAAAGGAGCAGAGCAGGCGATAGGCAGTTTTTGATGGAGGCACACTCTTGGGTCTTTATTTTTCTGAGCAGCTTCTGTGATGTTTCCGAGCCTGTCTGTAGCCAGGCAAACGTTAATATCTAAACCATGAACTACCTTAAACTTACTCAAATATACATTTAACTCCATCCAATCAAAAGCTCGACTGGGTTAATGGATATGTTGTCAAATGTAGCTTTTCATGTAGTATGTGTAACCAAACATTTGAAATTTATAAGTGCCTGTGAAAGCCAACAAGTTTTGGTTATATTTGATACACTCATCCATTAATTCCATAGTTAAGATTCATAGACACAGAATGTAACAAAAAATTTACCTGAATCCCACAAGGTAAATCTGTTTAATTTCATACACTTTTGTCTGAACCCCTTTGTGTTCAGGAGTCCACAAGATCCAGTAGACTTAATATAGGTTGAGAATTTTTTTTCTCATTATGATGGGGTTTTTTAAATTGCTCTGTAAACTCTATAAATAGGAGTTTTGGTGGCTGTTTGCACGTATATCTGCATTTTCATGAGTACAGGACTTTTAGTCTGTCTGCCATGAAAGACTTGGAGACCAGAACCCTGGGCCAGGCTACTCAGGGAGGTTGTGGAGTCTCCTTCTCTGGAGAGATTCCAGACCCTCCCGGGTGTGCTCCTGGGCACCCTGCTCTGGATGACCTGCTGGAGCAGGGGAGCTGGATGACATGATCCCCAGAGGTCCATTCCAACCCCTATCATGCTGTTCTGGGGTTTGGCTTTATCTTTGAGGCATGGACCATTTCCTCCTTAAGAGTTTCCAGCAAAAAGAGCTGTGTTGGTGGACTTTTTGGCACAGTGCTAACACAGTGCACATCTCTGGGGAACTTGCAGCTTTTGTGAAGATGCTGATGGAGTGATTTTCTTCTCTTTTTACAGAATCATGTAAACCCAGCGATGGATTTTACGCAGACCCCTCCAGGAATGCTGGCCCTGGACAACATGCTGTACTTTGCTAAACATCACCAGGATGCTTACATACGGGTAAGGCTGCTTAGCTCTGAGCTCTGTGCCAGTGCCTCTCCATAGTCATTTGTCCTGTTCACAGTTGACTTGGAAGAGGAGGTTCAGAATCCTGGTATCATTAACAACAAACTTTAGGAAAGCAAACTGCATAACACTAAAACATGACACGAGTCTGTAGAAGCTTTGGGAGAAAGCTGTACAGCTGTCTAGGCTGTCATTGCTCAGTCAAATATTATAAATACTACTTTTGGCCAATACTACTCTATGCTTAGGTCTGTAAACAGAAGGGAGATGAGCTTGTGCCTTTTTCAGGTGTATAATGGTGATGATTTCTCAGGTGATGAAGTCTGTTAACTCACAAATGAGTAATTGTGCAGAATTCTCTGCCCTGCTTTAAGTCTGCCACCAACTGTCAGGGTTTTCTGGGGCAAGGAGGCTTTTGGTGACTGAGTTGGCAGTGTCCTGAGAGTCACTAAAACTACTGCTGTAGGTGATGTAATGCTTGGAGAAAAAAAGATAGAAAGCATCATAATTCACTTGCACAACCTGTTCTGCCCCCTGCCCATTCCACTCCCTAGATTTGTTATTTGGAGGGTAGTTAAAGCACGTTATGTGCTGCATCCTTACAAGAAGAGGCTTAAAGCTGGATAATACCTGCCTCTGAGTAGAAGAACTTTCCCTGACCTTTATTGAAACCAAATAAAGCAACATTTATCAACCCCTGAAATTAAGGGCTAGCTCACACAGTGAGCAATAAGTGTGTTTTCTGGATAAACTCTGCTGAACTGTGGCTTTGTGTATAAAAAGAGAATTTGTTACTCTTTCTCATTAAAATTTGTATGCTGCTTCACAGGCTTCTGAGAATTGTAAGTTTAAAGAATATACTTAGTAGGGGTAACCAGTGCTCCCAAATGAGACAGTCGTGTTCTAAAGAAGTCTGAAAGAGTTTAAAGAGGACAGAAATTCTGCTCAAATAGAGCTTTCATTGACATCTCTTAATTTTTTTTCTTTTCTTATTTTTCATTTTCATGTTGCAAGTGTTGCCTTAATTGAGTTCAGTGTAGCATGTAATTAGTCACCCTTTAGAAGGACTGTTGCTGGCTCAGCAGTAATAACACAGTGGCTTTCCTGCTGTATTACTGATAATTTTTGCTGTTTTATTGAGGTGCCTGGTTTTATTCTTGTATAGTTCCTGCTAGGAGAGCATCTGGGTGCCTCCTGTGCTTCCTGCCTGAGAAAGAAGGCACATACACTAGAAATCACAGAATGATGGGTGTTGGAAGGGACCTCTGGAGATCATCTAGTCCACCCCCCCTGCCAGAGTAGGTTCACCTAAAGCAGGTTGCACAGGATGGTGTACAGGTGGGTTTTGGATGTCTCCAGAGATGGAGACTCCACCACCTCTCTGGGCATCCTGTTTCTGGGATATGCTCAGGTTAAATTTTGTGGCCAAAAGCTGTGTTGGAAGCTTTGAGGTTGGAAACCAGAGTTGGTTTGAAGCCAACTTGGAAAATATGAAGTTTCTCCTGACATAATATGGTGTATTAAGCAAAGATGCCCTCATGATGGTTTCACCAAGTCTATTGGCAGTGCTGCATTTTAAAGGGCAGCACTAATCATGGATAATTTAAGTTGGAAAAGACCTTTAAGATCATTGAGTCATCGAAAAATCACCACAGTCTGACCTGCCCCAGCTGCATGGCCATTAGTAAGGAATCTTCTGGTATTACTGAAAAAAAATGGGTAAGGAGAAGTTGGAAGAGAAGACAGGCAATAACTGATCTCTTCCTTTTTCATTCCTTCTTCTGCCTCTCATAAGGGGCTTCAAAACCCATAGCAAACAAAAGTTCTCACAGGAAGAGTGAATACGATGGCAATGTGTTGAAGAACATGGGTTTGAAGGCAGTGGGTAACTGCATCTTGAAAGCAGAAGGCATTTCAAGGTCAAAACATGAAGGAGGAAACCAAAAATAACCAGATTTTTGTTTCCCCTGTTTGATTCTTTCTTACCTGTTTCCCCACCATCCATTTCTCCCATTCACCTTTTTCCCGTTGGATACTTGTTCCTGAAATTACAATAATGTGTTTTCTTTACTTGTTTTCTTCCTCCAGATAAACACAGTGTTGTTTTTTCTTTATTTAAACCTTTGAATTAATTGGGTTTGAATCTCAGCTTTTTGTTTACTATACAACATGACTGGAGCCTCCAGAAAAAAGGTTGTTTAGTGAAGGGGAAAAAAAATCCCGTGTTTTCTTTGAACGTGTGCTGTCCTTAGCTATCATTTGGATTTTAGAAAAAGTTTCCTATTGAATTATCTTCCCGTGGAGTTACCTTTTCTCCCTCTTGTTTATTAATTGTCTGGTGCCATCAGTGACTAATGCAGGCAGCTTTTTTTTTCATGTCCCACTTAAATAATCAATTGCTGTCGTCAGAGGCTTTGCTTTTAAGAGGTGGTGACACAGTACATGGGATGCATTGATGGAAGTCATGTTGAATCTCTGCAAGAAATTCTAAAATTTTCCACGGGAAATAATTGGCAGCTTCCCAAGCTACATAATTATAGGACAGTCAAAGTGTATAATTAAAGTTAACAGTGAAGAAAATGATTGGAATAAAGCTTTGTGACAGATAATTTTTTGTTTTGTTCTTTTGGAGCAGACAAGTCGTGTCCCCCCCCCCAGTTCCAATTTGCTCCTTCCCAAAACTACTTCCGCTTCATGTTCTGCTAATTTTAAAGATAAAATTACAAGTTACTGTTTAAAAAAGACTTTATTCAGTGTAGACATCTTGAGATTTTTCTTACTGCTAACTTGCAGCAATGTACCTCTGAAAATTTCCAGAGTGCAAAAAGAGTCTGAGGAAAGACTTTTCCATGGAAATACTATTATGCCACCATTGCTATGAATGTCTCTAGT